>JAQZBX010028469.1:0-27798 GCA_029593785.1 Cabassous unicinctus | reverse complement strand
AGACCGAGAGATTGAATGTGATCAGATTTAATGGTGATAAGTGGGAGCTCTCCTGATGGAAGGGTGGAAAACTTGTTCTTCCTCGGGCTTAGAGCAATACAATAAAGATTACTGAGTTCATGTTTGGGTAGGATGTGACTACTGTACCCAGGATCTTATAAACCAGAAGCAGAAGATGGGAGTGGTATGATTAGCACACCCAAACACCCTATAATACAGGGCAGAATTTGATTAAATACTGCAGTGGAGAGACAAGAGTGCAACAGGTGTTCAGAGGGCAAAGAGAGTGATTCCACCTGAAGTGGTCAAGGATAAGCTTCATGAAAGTGGTGGCATTGGACCCGGGCTTTGAAGGATAGAGGAAGGAGATGCTTGTCTAGCCAGTGGAACTGCTGGATTAACTGTGGCCATGAATGCTGCCATATTGTTCTCTTGTTTGAGACCAGACATTGTCAAGTACAGGTGCTTGGGAAAGGGACCAGTGTCATTAGTATAGGGTGATTTGTAGGTAGAAATGGGTGTCCCAGAAACTGGGACTGGAATGATAGGTTGGGATTGGATTTTGAAGAACATGGAATGGTTTTAATTTTATTTTTGCAAGCAGTGGTAAATAAGGCATCAAAGGGTTTGAGCCGTAGAGTTTTGCGGTGATGCTGATTGCCACTTGTATGTTTGACTGGAGAAGGGCCAGGTTGGCTACGTGGAGATCAGTGTGGAGATAATTAGACATGAAGTGACCCTTTTAAAATGATCTGAGCCTTTTTGTAAGGAGAACTAGCCTCTCTTATCCTTTAAAAGCCAGAGGAAAAGAGAACAAAGGAGCATGAGGATGTTCAAGTAAAGGAGAAAGGAAGGGCGGAAGAGGTGGTGGTGATGGCAGGGGAAACCCACAGAAGTTAATAGCAGGGTTGCCTCAACCTGTAGAGGAAACAACCTGGTGCCCTCTGCTCTGTGGCTTCCGTCATCTAATAGCAGCCCTCCACTCTATGATAATAATCCTGGGGATTATCACCGGCATAGCAAGCCAAGGCTTAGCTGCTACTCATGGATGACAGAGGTACAAATCAATTAAGAAAGCAGAGGTTTATGAGATATGGTTTTAAGGGTAAGGTAAGATGCTGTACCTCAACTGTCAGAATTTCCCCTACTACTCATTATAGTTCCTAAAAATACTCTAATATCGTCTTAAAGTGCCAGGGTTGGAAGGCACTTTGGCATCATGTGATCTAATCCCATCTTAGTACATGCGTGAAAAATGAAGTCCACAGGGTAGGCTTGACTTGTCCCAAATTATGTATTTCATGGCAGAGCCAGGCCTTTTTTCTTTCACATCAGTGATCTTCCTGCCACAGACACCTGCCTTCAGGAAACTATTACCCAACAAGGAACTATCTTTATGGGGAGTAGCTGGAAGGTAGCTGAGCAAAAGCCTTAGGCAAAAGGGATGGGGGTCCTTCTATGAACTAGTACATCACTATTGCAAGGTGGTAAGAATGTGGAGAAGCATGGGAAAAATACAATTAGTGTAACTTATGGACTATAGTACACAGCAACACTCTAATATTCTTGCATCTATGCCAAAGATGTACTGTGCTAATAATAAGGAGGTATGGAAAAATATGCCAAATGTAAGCAATAGGCCATAGTTACTGGTAATAGTCTGATGATATTATCTCATAATCTGTAACAAATGTTCCACAATAATGTAGCATGTTAGTGGAAAAATGTTGTATGGGAATTCCACACATGTATATACATGATTATTTTGTAAGTTCACAACCTCTCTAATAAAAATATATTTTAAAAAGGCAGAGCGTTATAACTTAATGGATGAAGAGTTTCTGTTTGAGGTGATGAAAAGTTGGTATAATGGATATTGGTGATAGTAGCACAATATTGTGGATGTAATTAATACTTCTGAATTGTGCACTTGAATGTGGTGAAAATGGGAAATTTTGAGTTGCACACCTGCAACTACATTAAAACGTTTTTTTTTAAAAAAAAAAAAAAAGAGATGGGAGAAGCTGAGATGGGTAGAGGGGGAAGAGCAGGGGAGGTGAATGGGTCTGTTGAAGGGGCAAGGAGGACTGGGAGGTGAAGCTGGATGGTGCCCATCAGAGATAAACCTTCCAAAACCTTCCAGGGCTGGAGGTTTTGCCTGGGACTGGCTGTGGATGAGAGTGAGTTCGCTGAGCTCCTTTTGGTCTTTTCCTGTAGGGATGCATGTGGCCCAGCCCGCAGTGGTGCTGGCCAGCAGCCGGGGTGTCGCCAGCTTTGTGTGTGAGTATGCATCCTCAGGCAAAGCCGAAGAGGTACGGGTGACAGTACTGCGGCAGGCCAGCAGCCAGATGACTGAAGTCTGTGCCTCAACCTACAGAGTGGAGAATGAGTTGACCTTCATGGATGACTCCACCTGCACTGGCACCTCCAGTGGAAACCAAGTGAACCTCACCATCCAAGGGCTCAGGGCCATAGACACGGGGCTGTACATCTGCAAAGTGGAGCTCATGTATCCCCCACCATACTATGTGGGCATGGGCAACGGAACCCAGATTTATGTCATTGGTGAGCAAACCCATTTCACCAAGCTCCTCCTGACACATTTTGCAGTGCTGTCTTCCTTGCATGAAAATAGTTTTGTTCTTTAATTTCAGGCAGTTCATTTTAGGACTGTGGAAATTCTCTTGGGTCCCTTTCAGAGTGTGCTGCCATACCACATGGTAGTCTTGCTTTTTATAGATGGCGACCTAAACAGCACTCTGATTATAAAATAAAATGGGTTGGGAAAGGTGTTTTTTCTACTGGAAATTTGGGGCACTCCCTCTAGAGTGATACCATCATGAAGTTTGGCCTTCTGCCTTCCATATGACTGTCTTGGGGGAAGTGGTCCCAAATAACCACATATCCCTGTGGGCTAACAACACTAGGGGTGGGCATTAAGGTCTGGAAGTTCTAACTTCTTCCTTTTTCACCAATGGGGGGAGTAGGATCCTAAAGTTTAAAGACCATCTAAGGGAATCTTGGCTATGCTTTCTGTTGCAGACCCAGAACCATGCCCAGATTCTGACCTCCTCCTCTGGATCCTTGCAGCAGTCAGTTCAGGGTTGTTTTTTTACAGCTTCCTCATCACAGCTGTTTCTTTGAGCAAAATGGTGAGTGTAATGCTGACAGTGCATCATGTTTGGGAGGAGTACACCTTTAGTGATATCAACTGCCCAATTGATGGTGTTTAGTTTCCTTTGGATGAAGCAATAAATGAAAAAGAGGAAGAACAATAGGAGAGAACACACTAGAACCCTTGGCATTGGCTTTTGAGGTTTCAGAATGACTAATATCGTAGATGAGCATGTTTGACATTGAATGTTTGTGTTTTTCTGAACAGGGTTTCAGTTTGAGTAACCACCTGAACAACATGGGGCAGCTGTTTTGCTCTTTATCTTCATGACAAATGTACTTTAGTTAGTAACCCTAGATTAGGCTGAAAGACAAGATTAGATTGGGCATAATGTTGATAGAAATATCTACCTGGGTGAATTTTATTTTCCCCCTTAATGTCCTTCTCCTTCACCTGGAAGTCATCTCTTGGTGCCACCCTATTTGTCCCTTCCTTGTTCAAGCATAGGTTGCCCACTCAACCCCTGTTCAGGGTTCCTAGTCAGTTTACCAGGGATCTCTTGCTCTCCTCTCTAGCCCTGTTCATTCATTTTTTATTTACTACAGATGTTGCTAGTGAAAGAGGTGGAAGCATGGAATTAGGCTTCCCATAAGGATTTCTTTCTGACAGTCCCTCTCAGTCATCTCTACCTAAAGCTGATTTTGCCATCATAATCTTCCTCTGACTCTCTCTCCCTCTCCCCCTCTTTTGCTCTCTCTCTTTCTCACACACACGTGCACACGCAGATAGACTCTGTTCCAAGATGATCTACTCAGCTTGACAGCAAGATTCAGTTGCTGTAGGTTTTTCCTGTCTTATTTGCTACAAACTGCCATACAGACTAGAAGACTAGACCTTAATTTACAGAGGTGATAAAACCCAGAGACTAATGCAGACAGAGAAAGTGTCATAAAAAAGTGTATGACGAGTTGAGATGAGAAATACAACTCTCAGAATTCTCTAAAGTTTATTACCTTATCATGTTCCTTTCATCACAGACAAAATCCAGTTAATTATGTGTTCTTTCTGAAGCTTTCTCAAAGTCTCTTTCTCCTGGCTTCCAGTCAAGGAAAGTGATTGCTATTTTACATCAATAGCACAGTTGTTCATCTAAAATGAATTTTAATAGCTGAATCAAGAAAATATTCCGGGACTTATAATTCAGTATGTTGTGAAGATTCATTTTTGAACAGGGAAGAGACCCAATATTTGTTGACTTCTTTTATGGTTAGAAATGGCTTCTGTATTCTTCAATAATAATTACTGTTTCTTTTTGTGTTTGACAGCTAAAGAAAAGAAGTCTTCTTACTACAGGGGTCTATGTGAAAATGCCCCCGACAGAGCCAGAATGTGAAAAGCAATTTCAGCCTTATTTTATTCCCATTAATTGAGAGACCATTAAGAAGAGAGACCATTGTCTAATTTCTAAGAGCTGAAGCAATTCTAACTTTTTGCTCTCCAGCTATTTTTGTTTGTGTATGTTTTGGGGGGGATTCATCTCTCTCTAATATAAAGCTGGACACTGAACCCAAATTAAGTGTACTACAATTGAAAACAAAAGAGCAGAAAAACAGAGCTATGATGCTTCTGTCACATCAGATCCAATTTTAGTAAAAGCTTCACTTGGGAGCAATATGGGGATGCAGCAATACGATGTGGATTCAAGGAAATAAGTTAGGAAACGATACAGTCCAAAGAAAGGGAAAAAAGGAGTGTGGGAGAGGACTGTGTTGTACACACTTTGTATTTACCTGTGAGAAGTTTATAGCTGAAATGATCCTTTTAAGTTAAATTTTTATGCTGTGTTATTTTTCTTAACAAATGTATAATTACATGATACTCACATGGCTGTATTTTAGCCAGTGATTCTAAAGATTGTATTGTACCAATATGTATTCTTATATTTGATAGCATCGTGCATGGGGGCCCCATGTGCTTTTGTGTATTTGCTAATAGTTTGAATATAAACACTATATAATGGTGTCTTCCCATCATGGTTTCAGGGGACATTTTGTGGAGGGGCTCACGACACTAATACACCAGGCACGAGACACTGTCACTGGCTAACTGGCTCAGAATCCGGGTGAGATAGTGGCAGTGCTCCAGATTCCTACAGAAATGCCGGGCTAAATGGTGTTGCCCCTGAACATGGCTTTGGGCTTTTAAGCCAGCTCCTTTCAAGGGTTTGCAAGGAAGCTAAAGCTGGTGGTATCTGAGTTTAACTAGACAGAACACGTTGAGGGAATGGCTCACTCCAGGA
This sequence comes from Cabassous unicinctus, assembly GCA_029593785.1. Taxonomy (NCBI): domain Eukaryota; kingdom Metazoa; phylum Chordata; class Mammalia; order Cingulata; family Chlamyphoridae; genus Cabassous; species Cabassous unicinctus. The sequence goes on along the minus strand of JAQZBX010028469.1, from coordinate 22,384 downwards.
GTCCTGTAGGTGTGAACTTCATGGAAGTTCAAGTTCCACAGAGCCCCCATTCCTTACAAACACATGGCTGATGCCACGGAAAGAAGAAAGAAGCCGGTGGCGGAACAGGATGCACGAATGTTTCTGCAAAGTAACACTGTTGGTGTTTTTTTTAACTCACTATTTTCCATGAAAATGCAACAACATGTATATTATTTTTAATTAAATAAAAATTTGCGGTGGTCAATTTCAGGAGTTGTCTCTACCTTCCTTGTGTTTGAGTGTTGTACTTGTGCTTGTGTCTGATAGATTCATTCAGCAGTTGGTGGAGTCTCCAACGCAAGAGATACTGGGAACAAACTGGAAAACACAAAGGGCAAATGATGCTTCACCAGGCAGCCCATCACCTGCAAGCTATTCTTGGAAGTAATCCATCCTGCCTTTCCTTTGGATTGCTTCACAACTCTTTGGGATATAAAGTGGAGTAGCACAAACATAGCAGTCCTTTATAAATCACACAGCATACTTTTAGCACAGTTTCTTCACCTCCTTCTTCTTGCCCACAGTTTTCTCAGCTCAGATTACAGTTGTCATGGCAACTCCAGGGTTGTCAACTGTGCCCCTTGCAGCCATTTTGATCTGTCTCCATGGCAAATGGAATTTTCCTTTGCAGCTTCCGAATGCACTATTTTTCAAAATATGGGGAAAATGCACCTCTGGTCCTGCGGTGTTCTTAGTTGACAGACCTGGGCCAGGCTCACTGAGCTCTCTGTGATTTTGGTTAGCCAATGTGTAGCCTCAGCCTGCTTGGTTTCCCTTCAAGGTTTCTTATTCTTGACCTCCACATCCTGTTATTATCTTGTGCAATGATTCTTGATTGGCCAGGGACCACCTGTAGTTGAATTGCCTGGATCACTTATTAAAAATTCTTAATCCATTGCTCAGCCCCAGATATGCTGAATCAGAATCTTGGAGTGGTGAGTCTAGGAGTCTGCACTTCTAACAAGCACTCCAGTGCTTCTTATACCCATCGTACATTCTTGGGCTGCCCATACACTCTCTCTTCATTCCTCCAGCAAGCGCTCACACACAAGCGAGACAGCACATAGTAAGCATTCCATAAGGTTTTGTTTAATGCGCAAATTTCACAAAGGTTTTTACATTTCATAAAGCTTTGTTAAATGAATAGTTCTTTCAAAATAGAATAATGGCTACCATCTAGAATGAGCTCTTACTATGTGGAAGATTAGGCCTCTTGCTTCCTTGGTTGGAAGCCATGAAGAAACGTACAAATAAAGAGCTCCAATGGATAATATGACTCTGCTTCTACTCCTCCAAATGTCTTTAGAGAAAGGACTCCATTCTATAGTTGATGGCAGATGTAAATGAAGCAAGGGCCTTAGACAAGCGATCTTCCAGGGACCTTTCAGACACTTAGACAATGGGCTACTTTACATAAGCTTCGCTAGTACCTGAAATTCTGCCATTAACAATTCACAGAGTTAAGCATTGCTCTCTTCACTCTGTCTCAGAAATCTTTAAAAATAAAATGCTCCTTAGCTAAGAAACATTATTAGGTTACTTTCCTCTATGGCAGGAGAAATGGGCAAGAATGAATATGCACCTGGGGTTCTGCTGAAAGGAGAGAAAACAAATATGAGGGGGCTTCTGGACCACAAATGAAAGCTTTTTCTAATTCTCTATTTTGTTTATGAGGGAAGAGCCTTTGTCTGCAATTATTTGCAATGCCCCCAAATCAGAGGACCAACAATCTCGTGAACATTCCAAACTGCACCACCATCTACATCTCTGGGATCAAGGTCCTGAAGAAGCCCAAAGCCTCCACTGATCTAAATGGAGCTTGACCCATTATGAGGGGGGACACTGGGTCCTGTAATCCTCCTCTCTGGAGCCACTGGTCCCAGGCAGGAAAGTGGGTGGCCAGGGGGAGCAGGGCGGGGCTACCAGGATTTGCCTGGGCCAGTCTCTTGTCCTACCACTGAGCACGCACCTCTGCTCATATATATATATACGCACTCTTCTCAGTGCAATTTTCTCTGTTTAGACTAGAAAGATGACACACTCTATTGATGTAGAGGGAGGGAACATTCTTTTTTTCTCTTTTATATTTCCTTGGCTATAGGGTGGGTTAGGGGTTAGTACGTAGGTTTGCCAGATTTATCAAGGAAAAAAAAAAAGAAAATACAAACAAGAAAATTAAAGTAAAACAAAAACAAAACAAGATACCTTGTATTTGATCTGACAACCCGAATAGCAGGAAAATTTATAACTCTCATGGGGCATGAACAAAAAGTATATTGGAGACCCACTCCTTCGAAATTTCTGTGCAGGAGAAACCTGAGACTGTGATTGCCGTTTCAATTCTAATACAATCTCCTGCTGCCATTCCTGGGCACAGCTGGGATTGTTGCTGGGGCTAACTTCTAAGACGACACAGATTTTCCCGTCAGGGCTCTGCAGTGGGTGACCCTGCTGCACCTTTCTGTCCATGGCCTGTCCTTATCAGGCTGCTCTGGAGCTCCACTGTTACCGCTCCAGGCTACCCTTGAAAACCCTGTTCAATCTCAGTGTGATCATCCCCAGCTTTGCTGACTGATGCTGGCTCCATCTTTTCTCTCTCTCCTTGAACCTTCTAGAGCACTGGAAAAGGAGTCTCAACCTAGCCTTCGCAAGCCTACAGAAGAATGCGCAGGGAGATAAAACAAAACAAAACACTGACAGATAGTCCGACAGTCTATTAGCAGAGCCTGTAGCACATTGAAAGAGCTTTCTAAAGTCTGCTGGAAGTCATCTAAAAACCCAGTGAAATGATAATGCTCTTTTTTTATCACAGACAATCAGGTTACCATGGCAACCAACAGTGTTTTAAAAACGTGATATTAGTCACGCAAAGGAATATTATCTTTTTAAACAAAAAGAGGAGGCTTTTTCTGGGAGGAATTGTAGGAGGTGTATTTCAGGAAGCAATTTCATATTTAAGGAAGCAACAAAGATGATTTCTTATGACTAGCACGTTTCTGAAGGACATTTCCATTTTTCCTCTTGAGTCACCTTGACAACATTTTAGTCCCTGTTGTGTTCGTCTCCTGTTAGCTTATTTTCTTCAACTTGTCAAAAATGAGTTTTGTTTTCCATTGTAGTTAACTTGCATCTCAGACGTTGTCTCTAGTCTACTTTGAGCATTTCTTTGCCACTGGCATTTCAAAGTTATCTTTAACCTCAGTTGGACTTTAAGGATTTTAAGGAAGCTTGGGTTTGTCAACTAAGACTAGCATCCTCATGTAATCTTTTCCTATGGAGGAAGTTGTTATGCTGGATACAGTTCATGAGCTCTCTTATTCTGAACAAAGAGGAAAAAGAAACCAACTTGTGAAGCTCCAGGCACTGCACAAGAGTACATTAGCTAAAGCAGTTCTCACAATATCCCTGCAGGAGAGGTACTATCACCATCCCCATTTTACAGATGAGAAAACTGAGATTCAGAAAGGTTATATTACTAGCCCAAGGTCACACAGTTGGTAAATGGCAGAGTCAGAATTAGAGCTGATGTTTCATTCCAAAGCCCACATTCTTTTTGAATGACCATTTCTGAAATCTGAGGGCAATATGTAAAAGGAAAAGAGCAAAATCGGAAGTGAAAGGATATTGAAATAAAGCATATGTCACAGGAGTTACAAGTGGGTCTCAGAACAAGCAGACATAAGTCCCTCTTTTGGACAAATGCCTTTGAAGGTTCTCTGAAAGTGCACATTATCAGACTAACCCCAGCAGCTGGGAGTTGTAAATGGAGGGAGAGGAAAATAGGAAGTTGTAGACATTTACAAATGAGCCACTGGGCATTGACTGTTCACATTAGGAGTCATATCAACATTTGGGGGTGCAGAGAATAGGATCCCATCCGCTGGGGGGGGAGAGTATACAGTTTTAGCAGTAGCTGCTTTCCCATCCAATTGTGCCAAAGTCAGCACATCAACAAGGCTGGCTGGCACGCTTTCCTAGCCCTCAGGTATGCTAGCTTCTCACACTGACACAGAGCTCAGAGATGGGAGAAAATGGATGCCATGAATCTAGACAGTGGGAAGCTCTGCTTTGCATGCTCTCTGCAAACCTAGGGTGACTCCCCATTCAAAGCGGTTTGGCGGTAATAGAAAGTAGCAACCAATGGAAGTCAATGGGATTTACCTTTCATGTATATCTGTGAATATTGGATAGGAATCAGCCAAGAACAGAAGGTGGGTGGGGGATGAAGAGGAGGGAAGGTTGGGTGCTGGGAAATAACAATGAGTCAATAGAGAACAAAAGCAGAAAACAGAGGCCAGGAGATTCCCTGAATTGGCAAATAAAGTGGACATTACTTTAAATAAAATTATAGAGCAGTATCCAATGCCACACACCATAAAAAGTTGAGAGAAGTCCACATAGGAACCAGGGGAATATCCAGTGGAGACTGTGATGGAGGACGCTATGCAGAAGTAATTTCTACCATAAGTCAAAGTGAGGGTTTCTGTGGCCAAAAGAGACAAAGATCTTCTCTGCCCGGAATGGGTGTGAAAGGCAATGGTTCTATTCTGGATCCATGGTGGTGGAGGCAGGGGTGTGTGTGTGGGTACCGCATGGGGGTGGCAGTTGCTTATGGGCAAGCAATGACAGGGAACACCACAAAGGATCTGCTGAGTGCTTTAATCTTGTGTAAAGTTGAGTAGCATGAACTGCACTTGTGCCAATTTGAGTATTTATAGCGTTGTAATGTGTGCCTGAGAAAAGATGATTCAAGAAGAGCATGATAGCTATGCTCAAGATGCGAAGGGCTGCCATTTGAAATACGGATTCGATTTGCTTTGTGGGCTTCCTGGAGCACTCATCCTTGGGGCTCCACAGCAGTGCACAATGGAGGGCTGGATTAGCATCATTTTTCTTCCTATAGGTAGGCCTGGATTCAGAGCCAGGGAGAGGGAAGACTTGTTGGCACATTATTCTATCATAGCACAGACTGGTTCAGGGGCAGGCCTGCTGGATCCTTATCGACATCAGTAGAGAAGGGAAGGAACCAGGTGAAGCAAGGGACTGAGGAAGTGGCTCTGGTTGAAGCACCAGCTCCTGCTGGGTAGGTGGCACTCCAAGGACTGCATCTGAGACTTGTGGTGGTTTCAGGTTCCATTCAGGCAGACGTCACTGTCCATGGAGGTCTAATCTGCAGGTGGGTGCATGGCAGGAAATAATATGGCAGGAAATACGCAAAGCCAAATGGATATTGATTGTTCACCTCAACATTTGGAGGTGCAGAGAATAGGATCCTATCTGTTGTGGGGGGGGAGTATCAGGGAGAATTAATAAACTGAGGCCAAAGTCCTCCCCAATAAAGTAAGGGAGGACTACAATTTCCTGGAAGTATTGCCAAAGACAGTCAGGGATTAACTGCTGGGCCACTGACCCCAGACATATCCTCAAAATCTTTCATCTCAGTTCTCTAGGGAACCATTGGTAGACATCAGAGTTGACATTCAAAACGTCATAGATAACCCCAGGGATTTGAACAACTTACTACCTTTTCCAAGACCATGCTTAAAAGTCCCTTCCTCTGCCAAGCCTTCCTAAACCCTTGCATGTGTCAGTCTCACAGCACTTGGTCGTTCCCTCTTTGAACGTCCTTACAGTTATGCATGATCAACATTTGCCTATGGCATTGCCTCTTCTCTAGATGGAGCTCACTGTGGGCAATGGTAAGTTCCTTCTTCTATTTATCTACACAGACCTTTAGATAGGAAGATATTATCTCTATTTTTGTTAAGTAACTTGCCTGAGAGCTTCTCACTAATAAGTGGCAGAAGTGGAATTGAACTCAACTCAGTCTGATTTTAAAGCCAGGGCTCTTTTCCATAAAACCTGCACTCCATAGTGCGCCCTTCAGCATGCTGGCACAGGCTTGCGCAGGAGGCGAACAAGGCTGCATTTGTGCCCATGGACAGACATACAAAGAACTTCACGGCTGCTCTGGAAATGGAGTTCCCCTGCTCCACCCTCAGAAACCGCCATCTTCTGTGGCACATTATATACCCTGGGATCAAACTGGCCTTGATGAATGTGACTTTTGACAACAGTCCTAACACTATTGCTTTCATTCTGCTGTGGCTGAACTAACTTGGCTGCCTAGGTGTCTTTTTTGCCTAGTGAAACCGAGATAATTATTTTATAATCACACTCTCTGGAAAAAAAAAATAGTCAATGGAAATTTTTAATAAACAAGAATGCAGTAGAAACAGAATTTTAAGTCCTGAATTGAAAAACATATTGCAAAATTTTTATCCACTTGACTATACAGTATTCCGCAACCATCTGTGGAAATTTATAGGTATTAAATTAGATACGGGCTTTTCTGTTTGCAGGACGTAGCAGAAACCTAATTGAAAAACAACATTGTAAAACCAAATGTGATGTTTATTCCCTTCAAGGTCAAAATGCATGCACAATGTAATGAAAATAATTTGCTTTGGTCCTTGAACAAAAAGACTTCTGTTAATATTTTTATTAAATGCTGCGTGTTTCTAAGAGACAGATAGTTAAGAAAGTAAATGAAATCATCTGCCCTTAAGAGTCCAAGTTATATTCAGGACTCCTTATAAAAGGAACAAATGTGCAATATACAGGAGTCCTTATAAAAGGAACAAATGTTGTCCCTGAGGCAACTTCTGAAGAGCCCTGTAAAGTAAATTGTCAAGGGCAAGAGCTAGGAGACCCAGGTTCTGCTCTTGTCTCTGCCCCAGGAGTTTTATAGTTGCCTGAAGTCATTTCTGGGTTAGGAACAGTTTAATACTCAGCCTGGTCTCTTCCTGCATTGCTAGAGCCAAGTCTGTACTTCCCACCTCTGGACTCATTAACATGCTGTCTTGTAATAATGTAATTAGCTACTTTTTAACTCTCATAATTAAATCTTCATGCATTGTTAGTACTATCTCCCCAAATAAATAATAAATTCCCTGAAGGCAGTGTCTTGGTTTGCCAGAACCTCTATGACAAATACTGCACAATAGGTTGGCTTAAACAACTAGCATATATTGTCTTATGGTTTTGAAGGCTAGGAGTCCAAAATCAAGATGGCGGCCAGGTCATGTTTTCTCCGGGAGTCGGTGGTATTCTGGTGATGGTGGTCCTCCGTCACCTGGCGATGTCCTTGGTCTCATCCTGAGGCTATCTCTGGCTTCCAGCTTCTCTGACCAAGTCTACAAGTCCTCTCTATATAAGGTCTCCAGTCATTCGGATTAAGGCTCACTCAGTTTGTGTGTGACTCAGTTTGGCCACACCTTATTCATCTTCAAAGGTCTTATTTATAAAAGGGTTCACACCTCCAGAAACATGGATTAAGACTTGAACATGTCTTTTGTGGGGGACAAGATTCAACCCCCAGCAGGCAAGTAAGACTTCTTTTCCTTTATGGAGTCTGTATGGAGCAGTGGTTAAAGCATGACCTCTGCAGCAAGGGGATAGGTGGTTACCTGGCCTTGCTTTCCGCATCTGTAAAATGGGGTTGAGGATTAAAGGAGTTAATGTATATAAAGTGCTTAGAACAGGCATAGTATGGGGTGAACACTATATTACATAGAAATATACAGAGTAAGCCCTTAGTGTTTCTTGGTGAGCCTTCATAGCACTTGGAATGGTGCCTGGCATGGGACACTTTTGCCTTCTTCCTGCTTGCCTTCCTTTCTTTCACTTTTATCCTTTTCTCCTTCACTAAGTAGGCAATAAGAGCCTTTGTAATTAGACTGAGATTGATGAAAAAGGAGGTGCACATTAATGCTGGGTGATAGAACTCACTGTATGTGCTGTTTATTCTTCAAGAGTTTGTCCAGATCTTTTATCTCCTTGCTGCACTCTATGCCTGACTTGGAGAGTGCACCACCTGCCTTGCGTGCCCTCTGGTGACAACTTGGGCTGGAGTAATGGAAGGTATCAGCAGGAGATGGGAGAATGAGAAGATACAGTGGTGGGGTGTTTCTTCCATTTGTCCCTGCTTGGAGACAGTGTTTCTGCAGTAGCCTTGTTCTTCCTTGATTATAACTCTGGTTGGGTGGCTCCTTCTTCTCCTTTCCTGATCTCTTTGGGTTCCTGTGAAACTATTTTTTCACCTTTTCTCCTTTAGCCCTAGAGGAAGTAAAAGATTTCTGCAACTGCAAGTCTCTGGGGTCTTGGCATCCACTTCTTTCCCTTAAGTCTGTCCACGCCCCTGTATGTGGTCCCTTTATTCAAGTTTCTTCAGTTGAACTGTCTGAGATGAATTCTTCTTCTTGGATCCTGACTGCTATGTCATATATCTTTGGAAATTTCCTTTCATTCTCTGGATCTTCATTTCCTCTTCTATAGCATAAGGGGGTGGTTCAGACACACTATCTTCAAGTCCCTTCTGAGTCTGAGGGCCTCCAAAGCTATCATTAGAATTCAGAGTGACCTTGATAAGCTGTAGAGGTTTTCGGATATAAACGAGATGAATTTCAATTAAGAGCAAGTGCAGAGTAGTTATAGTGCACTTGGGGAGGAAAAACAAATTATAGAAACACCAGGTGACAAATGACTGCCTATGTGCGAGTCCATCAGCAAAAGCCCCAGGGATGAGTAAGCAGTGCATGGCATCGCTATGACAGTTGAGTAAATCTGGGGATTGAAAAGAACATTATCTGTAGGAAGTGAAAGGCAATCCTCCAGAGATGCCTGTCACTGCCCACACCAAGCCTGGGAGCTAGGATCAGATTCAACTGAGAGATTTAAAACACAAGACTTTAAGAGAAGAGAAATCCGGAGTTAGGTTGGAATTGGAAAATGGTTTATAGCTCTAAAGCTTCCTTCTTTCCTTCTTTATGCTCTCCACTTTTTAAGAGCCTGAATTAGCAGTCCTCATCCATATGAAGGGACATCATAAGCCCCTGTAACCTGGAAATGAACTATATTGAGCAGATTGCACCTTGGCTAATTGTGAGTGTCATCCTGGACACAAGTCACAATGGTCAGTGATTTATATGCAGTTTATGGGTTTGTCACTGGTGGTGTTACAAGGTCTTAAAAACATATTCTTTCTGCGCTGCCCATTTTTACCACTGTTGTGGCCTGGACATTGAGTGGTGCATGGTACAGAGTAGGGCTTTAGTGAATATCTCTAGTGAAATAAGTGCCTGATTGAAGATGAAAATGAGAACTAAGAGTACCATTTAATGAACTTACGATCAATACAAGGAGAAATCCTCAAGGGATTGTCAGGCACTCCCTTACTAGGTATGGATCTGCAACCTGCTTCCCAGGAAATAGTATAAGAGTAGGCTGTAGTCTGGAATTCAGTTTCCTTTAAGAATAAATCTCAAAACAAAATTCCACAAAAGAAGTCCCTCAAGTGGCTGGAAGCAAGCCTGGCTTGAGGGCCCTGACAGAGAAGAGGGTTAAGAAGAGAGAAATTCACATGCCAGTGGATGATTTGGGAAGGAGTGTGTGTCATCCCTGGAAGGCTAGCCTAAGGTCGTGTCTACATGTTTCTAAACATTGGTTTCAAAGCAGAATATCTGGTCGTTTTAGTTAGATGACCATTCAAATTGGGCTGTTTCACATTTTGATGTTACACTCTTTCGATTCCTTTTGGGTGGTTAAAAACCTGAGTGTAGTGCTTGTTTCTAAAGCATGTCTTTTAAAGTTGCCATTTTGGTTTCATTACTGGGTCTCAAGAAGAAATTGGAATGATACAGGGTCTAGAGAGGGAAGACTACTGGGTAACAAAGATGGCCAGCTCTTAGTCCTTGTCCCTCACTAATAAGCTGTCAGCTTCACACAAGTCAACTTCTCTGGGCATGAATATTCTTAATACTTTCTTTTCGAGGAACACATTTCAATTTTTAAAGCATTTTCACGTACATTGTTGTAGTTTCTTTGACCATGGTGACCGCCCTAAGAAGTAGGTAATTTCAGGCAGGTATTATGAGTCATAATTGATAGGTGAAAGGTCAAGGTTTAGGGATGTTAATTAACTGAACCAGAGCCATATTAGGCCCAGATTTTCTTATAGGATGTTTTTATTTGCTAAACCTCTTCTTCGCTTCATTTTATTGTATGTACTATGTCAGTGATATATTTGATAAGGAATATAAGTATTAATAAAATTATTGTTCTGTAAGTATTGATATGAATAAGTAAAAGTTATTCAACACGTGCTGTATTCTTAGATCCTTCTGGCCAGAATATTAATTTTTATTACTGAATGAAAGGCAAGTCATTCGATTTTTTAATAGACACCATTCTCAGTCTCCTCCCCTCCAAACCTCAGAGCTTTGTTGTCTGGAAAGAACTCAATACTTAAGCTCCACAACAAATAAGACTCAAGACCACACACTTGGAACAGTCAGAATGGGTTTGGTGAAGTGTGCTAATCAAGAGAGGAAAGGAGCACAATTCATTTCTGAATTGGTTATCAAATTCTTCTTGTAAGTGACACGACTGAAACCACCAATTGGCTTTGCAACCTGCTGAGTCCATATTTCTACATCTGTGAAAGCTCAGCAAATGAGCACTTCTCAGCACAGCAAGAGGGTTTCGCCAGCAAGAAATTTGATGAGGTGTTGTACCCTGCGGCCAACCATTTTTCAAGAGACTGCTTTCTGTTTCACCCATTGAATTACTTCATGATTGACAGGCAGCTTTGCTCATTACTCAGATTTTCCTTCTTGTTATCTCCTTAGCAAACCTGGTCACTGAATTTTTTTTTAAACATAGTCACATTATGATTATGGAATCATCGAACACCAGAGCTTGAAGGGATTCTAGAGGTCATTTACCTAAAATCCCTTTTCCCAAGAGCAGCCATCCAACTTCCCCTTGTTCAACCCTATCAGGTGGAACCTACAATCCTTCTCTTCTTCTCTGCTGAAATATCCCATCAGGAATACCATTGCTTTCCACGCTGCCATCCAAAATTGTAGGTTTCCCATATTACAAAATGCTGTCTTGATCAGAAGCCGTTGTACTAAAAGTATGATTTCATAAACTCAATATTTTTGGGGGGAGTGGGAAGATATTTTTGGTCATTTTGAGCATTATAAGATGAATAGAAGCAGTATTCTTGTCTTCCACATGGGCAGGGGCATCTTGTGAAGGCTTATTAGTGTTTGAGTAATGCAAAGTCGAAGCTAGTCGACTTAGACTCAATCTCAGTCTTCTAGTGTTTGGTAACCACACCTTCTGTAAAGATGTTCTAAGGAGTACAGTGTGCTTAATAAAATTTTTTTAAGGGGCAAAAAGCATTGGATTGTATATGCTTAACTTTTTTTTTCTTCTGGGTGTTTTCCTTCCTCCCAGACATTATAAGTCTGTTTCAAACACACACTTCTAATAACAGAACAGCTACAGTTACATGAATAACACATTGTCCAGCTGAGAGAACATCATCCAGATTGCTAAAAACAGAGCCAAATTAAACAATAGGTGTATAGAACCAGCAGAGTGGTATTTTGCCACTTAATGAATTAAGAGAAACAGATGTGAGATTTTTTCCTTAAAGGACACATAGCCCAACCGTAGCCCATTTATCAAGAATACTGATTTAGGGGAAAAAAACACGCATTTGATGACCCTGTTACATGGTTTGATGGCTTTTCTCATTCAGAGGCTCTCTTATTATTGGAGATATTGAAAGCTTTTCTTGCACTGGGGTTGGGAAAATAGAGAATTTATTTGCATCCACTTGTTGTCACCATATTATGTCATGACATCATTTTCCTTATGTGGGCTTTACTAACCATTTTCTTAGAACATGGTAGACTAAGGGTTGTTGCACTTTAGAGACAATTAATAATAATTATACAGTCTCTGGGATGAAGGCCTATGCCTTATATTTCTGCTTTATCTCCTAGAATCCCTAGCATAGTGCTACCAGAGAGAACACTTCCTGAGATTTAGGAAGAGCTTGTGCTAGCATATTGTTGGTGACATCTCTCCCTTAAGAAGCCTGTACAGAATACCATCAGTCACCTCTGCATAGCCACAAAGTCATGACAGGTTGGGCCTGGGCAGGATGGAGAAGAAGCAAAGGCATGAGATTTCACAAGGAGAAGAGAAGACTGAGCTGGTGGCTGGAGGAATGCTGCAGGGAGTAAGCCAGGGGAGATCATTTGGTAGTTTGCTGCTGCTTAAGAGGTCAGAATTAAGTAAATGTTTACAATGCTGAAGTTCCATATTTAGTCCTATTCCAGAACTATGAAGTGAACTACTCTGATTTCAGGATCAGAAGCAACTGGGGGATAGGCCACAGTAAAGGAGCACTATCTTGGTCATTTGCCAGAAATGAACTCAACTGCCTGTTGGCTGGAAACTCCTAGAAGCCTGTGAAAGGCATGGACTAGGAACCTATGGAGGATCCATTCAATGTCCTAGCAGCCACTTTGAGTTAGAACAAGCTTGATTTTGGAGTCAGACTAGAACTATAACATCTGCCTTAACTTTATACATTTATGTTTATCTTAACCACCACTTTTAGCTGGAGATTATTGCCTCCTTGATATAGAAATCTATTGCTAGTTATGACCCTTGGTAATCTGTCTGGTCTAAAACCCTAGCCTAAGAGAAGAGGTCACATCTGTTGCAATTTGGCAATGTTTTGAGATTCCCTCAGATGGCTTCTATTAGCAAAGCCATACCTGAACAGTCTTCTTCAGTCAGCTCCTCATTGGTTACGCATCAAGTGGAATAGCCTGAGCTGTCTCTGTCAGCTGCAGAGTCAGCGTTTTCTCCTGTTACTGGTAGGTTGGCAGAGAGTACTTTCTCAGACTGAGAATGGAAAATGGCTAAGGGTCACCGGGGCTAAGCTTAGGTTCGATTGTGATGCTGATGAGTTTCTGTGATGACTAATGATCTTCAGGGGAAGTGATGGTGGACTCAACACACTAAATGAAGACCCAAAGAACATTGAATTAACCAACTGGCTCCAGAATAATCATGATATAGCCATTAAAAATGGCATTTCTGCAATATTGGCAAGTATTTTAAGAAAAACCTTTCAGAATCTTCAGGGATAATAATTAAAATTAGGCTTTCTGTGTGCTGAAAATGGCTTCAAACCCTTAACACAAAATTATTTGCTTTATCTCCACAAGAACATTATGAGGTGGTGATTATTATTACCTTCACTTATCAGATAAGAAAGCTGAGGCACAGAGTGGTTAAGTAATTTACTGGCTAATAAGTAGAGGAGCAAGGTATGCTGGTTCCGTGTTAGAGTTGATTCTAGAGGTGATGGGATAAAGAGATCAGGCAAGAGAAAGCGCTGTGGAAGGATTTTTACTTTGCAATAGGAGTTCAGAATTGGGGGACAGGTGTTACACAGATAGCTAAGACTTGTGTGACTTTGTGGGTATTCAGGGAAAAGGGACTATTTCAGAGACAGGACAGTTTAATTTCAAGTGGCCTAACTAAGCGTAGAGAAGAGAATCTAAGCTAGGCTGAGAGCATTTCCATCTTTGCCCTATAATCTATCTGCAGGTTTCTAACTTGTTAGAAAATCTTGACTCTGCTGCTTCTCCTTTTCTAGTTGCTGTCTTTGAAATTTAGAGACATGAGACTCTTGTTAGTCATTTCATGTCTGCACAGCCCTTGGCATTCTGCTGGGAGTGGATAGTAAAAATTGATTTCACTGCTCCATTCTTTGTGATTTGGGTTTAATATATAGGGTAAACAGTAAAATCATCTGTTCAGGTAGCTAAATATAGGTAGGATTTGAAGCATCAGTAAGGAAATACTCCCATTAGACATTAGGATTAGCCCCAGTATCACAACTCTGTTCTTTGTAATTGAAAATTTAAATACTATCACTTTCCCATATTCTTGCTTTATACCCTACATTGCAAACCCCTAAACAAAATTCTTTATGAGAAAGTGACAAAACAGTATTTGTGGGTGGTGAGTTAGTACTTTTAAGCAGTGACTGTTAACGATCTGAAATGTGAAATCACGTCACTTTCAGACAAGAAGAGCTATAGAAGCTGTTGCTTGAAGTGTGTTTAACAGGGAGGAGAGAGACTTTGGCCGTGACAGACAATCTAATATGTCTGCAACAGAGAGGCCGCCCTTGCTAGGGTTTTTCCTGAACTTTCAGTAGGAAGATGGTTATTATTCAGCTATTTCCCAATATAATACCTCCTCCCAAATTATCAGAAGGGAGTGGTTGAGGAATACTCTTCGCAACACGAACCGTAATGGGAAGGACAATGGGGACTAGAGCTGGTGAAGAGCTGTTTTCAAGTTCTGCTATGTCCTCAGCAGGCCTGTTTGCAGCCCAGCTTTCATAGTGGCCCGAGGGCTTCAAAACTGCTCATTCCATTTCAGTCCCTGTAAAACTACATATGGCCACTGTCTGCTTTCCAGGGTCAGCTCTCTAGTGAAAATGATTGGATTCTTTCAAGCCAGACCTTTGGAGTAATCTGATAAAATGGATCTAAACAGGAGCTATTATTAAGGGCCTGTTCTTAACTCACATTTTACTGATGGGAATAGTTTTCAATCTTTCCTTATTCAAGCGAGCACAATAAAATAAAGGAAGAGAGTTGTTTCATTGCTTCATTAAGTATGCTGGTCATTCAGACAATCAGCCAGCCGGCCAGCAATATTCAGCAGTATGCCACGTAATGCTCTAGGTGCTTCAAGGACACTTCGCTTGCAAGGAATACTTGATGAAAGATCATTGTCTAGCCCCTTATTTTGAAGAGGTGATTCCAACTGAAGTTTCTTGTTCAGGGCAATGCTAATACAACATCCTATAGCAGGTGTAACTCAATTTCAGATTTTAATTTCTGACTCCAAGCTTCATGCTGCTAGGCTAGTGGAAAAAAACCCTTAACCTCTATCCTTTTTGGGGTTTCCCCATCTCTCTCCAGGGTTGTGTCACACTTCTGGATATTAAACAATGTTAGGGCACCATGACAGGGTGCTGTCAGTTTCCCTCCCCTGCCCCTTGTCCTCTTCCATTGTTTCTGTCTCCTTCATCCTCCAGGAATGGCAGCTGTGTTAGTCAAGGTTCTCCAGACAAACAAGGTCAATACATGAAACTAACCATCACAGTGGCTCTCAGCCACACCCATGCTCCTTGGGTGAGGCTGTCTCTAGTTCCATTGGCCTGTGTGTACCCTATAACCATTCCTCTCCTTCTCTGAGGCCTTGCTGCTTTCATGGTGGTGGCAACCAGGGAATGAGGTGTAGGTTCCAACTGCTCCCATGGCCTAAGTCACTGTCCACCTGACTCCTGTGGGATCTCTTTAGGGACTGAGGAAAATCCTCCTCTTAAGGGTTCTTTTAGAGACTCTCATAGCCTGAAGAATTCTGATAAAAAAAGAACACACATACACAAAAGACAGAAAGACTAGAGGGGGTGGTTCTGTCTTTTTTCTCCATCACATAATTCCCCTGGAGTAGTGAAGAGCAGAGGCAAGTTAAGGGATGATGGGGAGGGACACAGGGAGAAGAAGTGAAAGGGGATAATAGGAAAAATAAGTGATTATTTCAAAATATGCTCCCTTCACATCCCTATGGATATACATGCTCATCAAAATGCCAGTAAGGAGGGGAGCCTAAGAGGAAAAGAATCCAACTAATAATTTTGAGTGAGTCTCTGGTATATGAACACACATCTGTGCATTGGCAATGGTGCCTCTTTAAATTTGAATGGCTTACAAATGAGTAGCTCTTTAAAATTATTGTTTAGGATTGAATGACCCCCATTGTACCATGGGCAGTGATCAAAAGGCCTGTGGGATAATTGGAATGTGGGACACTTTTGGGTGGAAATGGGGTGAGTAGAAGGAAGAGAGATAAAATTACTCCGAAATAATTTCTCCTCCTGCTTTGCGTAGGTAGAACCACTGACTCAAAGAATGTTAGTGCTAGAAAAGGTCATTGCAGAGTTTTTAGTTCCATTTATCTCATTTTTTCAAAGAGTGGAGAAGTTAAAAGACTTCTCTCTAATAGTCTGCTCTATGGCAGGAATGAAATTACATCCAAGTCTGTGGGGTCCTTTTCTCTTGCACTTTCTAAGAAGTTCTTAAATGCTGCAAAAATATTGAACCATTTGATTGTTTTAAAGATAAGAACAAACTGAAAAAGAACATCTTCATCAATGCCAATATAACATTATTTTAATGGCCTTCAAAGACAAAATCCTTTGTCAATGTAACTGTTTCCTGGCATTTTATTTCTAGGAACTGAAGATGTCATCTAAGGTCTTGGATTGTGAATAAGCTTGTGTTCTCAGATTCAGAAGCTCAGACCAGCTGCATGGCCAGATGCCCAAGTGGCCCCAATGCCCAATGCTGCTGGCCTGAAAGAACTAGAAGCAGAGCAGAGAGAGGGAAGAATTATAGACAGTGGCTGTTGCAACTCCAGCTGTTGATCCAATTGCAGACATGAGAACGCTGATGAGCTGGCTGCCAAATGAACACATGTTCTGGCCAACGGTCTGCTGATTTGTTTCAATAAATGTGTGTTGTCTCGTGAGCATCCAGAAGATGAGTAAAGCTCAGTTTCATTTTTTTCTTCAATATTATGTGAAGTGATGTGCTTTGTGATTTTGTCATGACTTTGCTATTCAAAGTATGGTTCCTGGACCAGCAGCATCATTGTCACTTAGAGCAGGTTAGAAATGCAACACTCAATCTGTATTTTAACAAGATCCCCAGGTGATTTGCCTGCACCTTAAAACTGAGAAGCATATAAAGGGCAAACAATGTCAGGTCAGAGTTGTGGGTCAATAGGACTGGATAGAAACATTGACCATGGGCAGAATCTTTATGGTACAAAGAGAACTAGACCTGGGTCCTAAACTCACCTCTGCCATTTCCCCTCTGGGTGACCCTGGGAAAATCCCTTCCTTTCTTTAGTAGGCATCTCTTACCTCATCTTTAAAATGGGAGGAATGATATCTGATTTGTTTACCTCAAGATTGTTGGGAGGATGGATTGAGATATTGCATCAGAAAATGATCTCTAAAGTAAAATGCATGCTTCAAAAGCAAGGTGATAAAAATTGCTGTAGTTGTTCAGATGTACCTAAAATGGAATTGGGCTTTTTTCCTTTTACTTTTGAAATGAATCATAGCACCACTCTAAGTCACCTATGAAAAGGGTGTACGTGACAGGCGAGAGCAGCCCATGAATCCAGGAAACATGTTCTCTGAGCCACTTTCCTCAGACATGAAGATAATTCTGATTAGCTGAAAGGATATGGCAGGACATTCCTTACGAAGTTAGCAGTGGTTCTCAAACGGAGCTGCTCATTACAACCACCTAGTTATCTTGAAAATATGCTGTTGCTTGGATCCCAACTCTAGATCCATTGAATCAGAACCACCAGGGGTGGGACACAGACATTAAGTCTTAAAAGTTCCCCAGGTGATTCTAATGTTTAGCCAGGGTTGAGAACCACAGATAAAGTGCTAGCTCAGAACACATTGCTATGTTCAATTGAATGTTTCTTGTCATTGCAAGCTGTGGAATAAAATGAGGACAGGGAAATATATATATATATATACCTGTTCCTCCCCCAGCTCTGTGTTTCAGGAATTCTCTTAAAGTCACTCATTTTAGAATTTGAACTTGGGGACTTGATAAAGAAAGAAGATAACTCTCATTTAACAGCATAGAAAGTCTGAACACAAGGAATTCTTTAGGTTGTCTGTTTTGATGTTATATGGTGAGCTGGGCATTACTGTGGGTTTTATAAATGGGACCAGTCACAATTGGGAGGAAGAGAACTAAGGAATGGGCACTGGAACTTGGACTCAGTGGAAACCCAGGCCAAAAAGAAAGTGTATTGCTTAGGGAAGGCAATAACCGTGAGTCAGGAAGAAAGACTCCGGAGCTTGACGATTACTCAGCAACAATTTCCATGGGCACAGTAAGTTTCTCTGGAGCCAGACAGACCTTCTGGGGCCTTTTGCCTTAGTTCCGGGTCACTGAAGACCTGGACTCAGGGTTCTTGCCACACTACCTCAGGGTCCACCTCTTCTGTGACTGGGGCTCCAGCTCAGCTCAGGATGTGGGTGTCCTCTCTGACACCATTTCCCAGGAATATGGTAAAAAACAAAACAAAAAACTCCCATCCTTTTAGTATAATCAAATTTCCCAAAACGGGGAGTGGTCTGCCAAGAGGGGGAACCAGAGTATAATGGCCCCAGCTAAAAGGCTTCGTGTGCTGAAGTATGCAACATGGGGCTGTTGACTGTGTGATGCGCCATGTCCTTCACCTTAGCCTGTCCCTCCAAATATCCAATGGACCCCAAGGATCTATTTGGGGCCCCTTTGTCAACTAGCATTAGCTAGTTCTTCTGGCAGACGACCCCATCCCCCTCGCCCTTCAACCAAATCTGCTGCTCCAAGGAACTGAGCACCTCATCTTGTCCCTTTCAGAGCTGACACTGATTCAAGACACAGAATGTGCTGAATTTAGCTTATCCAAAGCAGAAGCACCACATGATTCTTTCCCTGCTAAGGGTTATTAACTTAGACTCTCCCACATATTTTTTCTCATGGGAATATCCCTCACCAACTTCATGAAAACTAATGGGATTTGGATTTATTTGAGAGAAATTCCCCTGAAGTAAAATTTGATGGGACTCATTTATTTAGCAAGGCAAAAGAACTATAGATTTGTTTTCTCTGTAGCTTTTACCTTGAAAAGAGAAAAGAAAAAAGAAAACTTGATAGATGAGCAATTATTTTAGGGGTTGCTTAAAAAATGTGGGGTAACTAATATCAGATTGCTGATATATGTTCATATTAGCTGTTATTATTGATAAAATGCCTGGCATTTTCTGTTTCTAGGAGATTTTAAAAGGTATTGTATGAAAGAATGAAAACAAATTAAAAAAAAAAAGCCCACACCTAAATTCATTTTTAAATTTTCCTGTATTTCTCCCTCTCCCTTCCCCTTTCTCAATTTTGAAAAAAGGTATTGTGATAAACTGGAAAGGACAAACCCTCTAGAATTAGTAGGTCAAGTTTAAAACCCAGCGCATCTTCTTAATTACTAGCTAGGCAGGTTGCTCTATTTCTCTGAGTCCCAATTCCTTTCCTTTCATAAAGGGGTAGAGGAGATAATTTGTACCTACCACCTGATGTTGTTGTGAGGTTTAAATATAATAATGCCTTTGGCTTCATCAGCAGTTTAAGTATTTTAAGCACTCATGATGCAGAAGAATTTTTTTCCTCATATATTATTTGTACAGTCTCCAATCCTACAGTATTTAATTCTTGTTTTTTTTTTTTAAAAAAAAAAGCCCTTCCTGGTCCCTTGGGCTAAAGCTATAGTGTATCTATTTTAATGTAATGATATGACTCGGGAAACCATCACCTAAGGTTCTTAACCCTCCCCCCGCTGGCATTCTCTTTTCCCCTTGCTGGGGTCTGTGGTTCTTTCTTCATGATCCTTGGAGGCATGTGCCAGTTATGGTGGTGATGGGAAGGTGTTCTGGAGGGGGAAGAAATTGAGAGATTAACCCTGCTAAGCGATAACAATTCAGTGCTAGACAATGGCCTGGACTGTAAGCAAATACTGATCATTTTTACTTGTGTCTCTTTCATTTAATTTGTAACCTGATTCCAAATATTTTGCTTACAATCCCTTGCCACAGTTCTAAATGAGCTCAGGTAAACAAGGTGTCACCTTTGTGGCCTTGATATTCAGATACCACTTCTCCCTTTTATTTTGACCTGACAGAAGGTGAAGGGATGACTTCTCAGGTGGGAAGGGGGGTGTGTGGGTCATATGCATGCTCTTTGGAGGGTTTCCAGGTGCACTATTTGGTAGGAAGAAGGTTGTCAGCCTCAGAAGGGTGTAACCAGATATGATCTGAAGAGTGGTAATTAACCAACCTCTCTTTAATTTTTAAAAACAGGATATTGCTGCTCATGTGCATTACACTTGTGGTATGATTGGGTGCCCTCCCTACCATTAGGGTTAGCAGAAGCCATAGACTCGCTTTCTCAAATAAAAGCTAAGTCTCCTTCCTTCCTCTGATTGAACTCTCTAGGCTTTGCAATCCATTCGATGGCCTGAAAACTCAATGAAAATGCAGTGCTGGCAAAGAAATGGCAAAATGTAGCTGCCTAAAATAATTCCTCCACACCACCTAAAGCTCTAGATGAAATTTCATATAAGCCCATGAATAGAATCTTCAAATCTCTTGATTTCTTTACATGGTGAGCTCCTCGTTTTGTCTTTCGCTTCCCATTAGAATGTGCTGACATTACTTTTAACTTCTATAGAGTTCCTTCTTATTTTTTTCCTGCTATTTTTATTTTTGAGCATTTACATGATGTTACATGTCAACGCCAATGAATCCCGACCACAGGTCTTTAATCTTTTTATAGTGGGGCTCCAAAGTCTTTACAATTACTAGCAGGTAGACAGGTCTGTAGTTTGCCAAAATTCCAGTCAGTAAGAAGCCCCTCTTCACCTTCTTTTATATTATGGCTGTTCTTACTCTTTGGGGGAATGAAAAGTGGCTCCTGATTTCTAGAAAAACCACGAAGACAGCACCGCTCTCAAAAACCTCTCTGCATTTTCAAAGTCCTCTTTATGATTTAAAAGTAAGCACCCTTAAGCCACATCTTACCTTTTAATTCACTTTTTTTTTTCATTTCATTCTTGAATACCAGGATTTACATTTCAAAGTCTGCTCTAAGTGGGGTTATTGTCTTTACATCTGATTTATCTATCTTTTCCCCAATTCCAAAATCATGAGCTCAAGTAAGGAAGCCTGGAGAGCTCTTCTACCCTCCCAACTCTCTGGACCAGGAACAGCTGTCAAAGACAGATGGCATTGGAGGTTGCATTTGCAACTCTGTCCCCCTGTTTACCCAGACCCAGAAATCCCAGAAACTCAATGATGGCAGATATAGTGATTTTATGCCTGGACATCACAAAATCTCTTGATGTTTAAAAGGAAATCTTGATTTCTAGATTTTCTTGATAAACACTGTTAGGTGTCCATACATGCTAGTGTATAGAACTTGTATCACTTGTTCTGGTGTGTAGACCTAGCTTCTAATCCCATCTCTGCTACCAAGTACTTGTATAATTAGGGACAAATTACTACTCTTCTCTGAGCTCCCTGTTCTCATTCACAGTATAAGGGAATTGCAGTAGGTTATTCATTCATTTATTTGTTTGTTTGTTTGTTTATTTATTTATAAGTACCGGGGCTGGGGATTGAATCCGGGACCATGTATGTGGGAAGCTGGAGCTCAACCACTGAGCCACATTGGCTTGTTTTGCTTGTTGTTTGTTTTTTGTTTTTTTTTTCAGGAGGCACTGGGAACTGAACCCAGGACTTCCCATGTGGGAGGTGGGCACTCAATCACCTGAGCCATGTTCTCTCCCAGTAGGTTATTCTCATGTCTCTTTTGTCTATGTTTTTTTTTTTTTTCTTCCCCCTCCTGAGTTGGCTTCCTTGTCTGTCTACTCGTTGCCTGCTCTCTTCTTTAGGAGACACTGGGAACAGAACTGGGGACCTCCCATGTGGGAGGTGGATGCCCAACTGCTTGAGCCACATCTGCTCCCTGCTTATTGTGCCTGCCCATCCCATCAGCTCGTTGTGTCAGCTCGTTGCATCTGCCCGTCTTCTTTAGGAGGCACCGGGAACTGAACCTGGGACCTTACATGTGGGAGGTGGGTGCACAAATGTTTGAGCTATATCTGTTCCCCACACCTATGGTTTTTAAAACTAAAATAATTAATACTCATTCAGATCATTCTTTATGAATAGAAACCTGAGATGTGGAATGAAGAAGATAAAGGGAAAGGCAGAGTATCTAGGGTTTTGAGGAAACATCTGCCACCTTATCTTTCTCTTTGCCTCCTCCTCTCACCAGCCCTTGAACCCTTGATCATCTGGATCAATTAGAAAGCTTTGGACTGAGTTGCAAGGAGGGCAGGGCTGAGTATCTGAACAAAAATTGAGTCCTGTTGTGGAAAATGTGTGTTGGGTAGACAACCAATGGGTCTACATCACTCCCTCTTCTCATCCTCTCCACTTCTCTAAGACGTGGAAGGCAGGTCTACACTGCCATGTTGAAGTGTTGCCAATTATCTGTCAAACACAAGGTCTGAAGGTACCATTTCTGAGAATTTAGACTCCCAGATGGGAAGTATTTTCTCTCTTGAATGTTCTCCTTTCTCTATTTACAAACAGATTATCATATAATGATTAGCTCTTCTTTTTCCTCTGGAGACACAGATATACTTTCTCAGCAGACAGTCACATATATATAAACACAGTGATGCACAGAAAGTCAACATAAAGAGACACACATCCTATGCTGCTGGCTCAGAGACCATTTAACAAATACCCTAGAGATTAAACTTGTTCACATTA
>JAQZBX010028468.1:0-27791 GCA_029593785.1 Cabassous unicinctus | reverse complement strand
TTTTGTTATAATTGATGAGCGCACATTGAACCATTGGTACTAATCATGGACCTTTATATTATGCTTTACACTTTGCATCATACAATTATATAGGTTTTGACAAAATGTATAATGGCCAGTATCCATCATTGTAATTTCATGCAGGACAAATCCAATGTCCCCAAAAAGCAAAATGTTACTCCTATTCTTCCCTCTACCTCACCTCAGAGCCTCTGATGGCCACTGCCCTTATGTCAATAATGCAAGTTCTCCTATTGCTAAATAAACAATAAGACTATTGTAGCCCATTATTGCATTCCTCCCTTATGTTTGATCTGTCCGCAATACTGAGGATTTTGGGATGGTGATGGTCACTCTGTTTCTCATTGATAGGGGGCTTAGATCCCATAGGGCAGATAGATGTAACTGTGTTTTGTTCAGTGATCAATACTCTCTGTTTGGGGGGATGATCATTGTCCATCATTGTCTTTTGCTAGTTGTCTAATTAACTGGAGGGCAGGTGTTGCAACTCTACTGAAGTTGAGGGCTCATCTGGCATATCAACAGGCTGAAGATTTAAGTCTCCAGGATACATATTTAATGAGTATAGTGCTCATAGTAAATTCAGATAAAATGGGCACAGGAACCATGTGTAGGGAAATTATAAATGAGACTAAATTTGTTACATTGGGAAGCATATATTCCACAGTAAGGAGCACTGACAGGGTGTCAAATTCCTGAGATTGTCTGCCCTGCCTATAGTGTCTAGATGTTACTAGAGCCCTCAGGAGTCCCGCTGCTTGAGGCACTGTTTACTGTGGCAGTCATTGAGATACTCCTGAGATATGCATAAGGATAATTTCTAGAATGACCTCCCAAATCACTTTCAAATCTCATAGCCATAAAAACTCAATTGAATTTAATATGTCTCCCTTTTGGTCATGATCTGTTTTCCAATGCATCACTAGTTGGCACTTGGTAATAATCCCTTGGTGCCAGGGGAGGCTCAGCCCCCGGAGTCATGTCCCATTGGTTTACATGCTGAGTATGGCTTAGGGAGAAGCCACATTTGAGCAACAAGGAGGTATTTAGAAGGAAACTCTTAGGTAATATAGAATACATAACTAGATTTCAATTTCACAAGAAAAGGTTCATAATTACAATCATCAATATTAAGGACCTGGCAAAACGGTCTGTCCTCCTTCACTAGGTACTAACCATGTACTAGGGGGATTCTTGGTGCTCTATTCAAGAATGTAACAGGACTTCCCAGAATGGTTATTCAATATTCTTTCAGTTGTTGTATGGGTCTCCACCCACTGAGACAATGTCCCATGATCTCTTGAACATATTCATATGCCACAGAGGCATGCTCCAGATGAACTAGTCTCAACCCATATCCCCATCACTGGCACCCCACACCAGTGATTCTTCCCTACCACAGCTGTGATCCTTCTGTGATCCAAATCCTCCCCCAAAACAAAGCCAAAAATAAAGTAAAAATAATAATAAAATCATTACATTAAATAACAAATAAAAAAAAAAGAAAATTTTAAAAAAATTTCCCAATGTGTCTTTCATAACTGTAAGATCCATTATCTTTTATGTACAATGACAATATCTTCTGTAAGTTCACCTGTGTCTTATTTTCTTCACTTTATCTTCAAAGAACATTTAGGTTAAAGAAAATCACAAAGAAAAGATAAAGTATTCCCATAAACCCAAACCCCTTGCCCTCTTCCACTCTCCCTTATTAATAATATTTTTAAATAATACACATTTATACATTTTAAAAGAAACTTAGATTAGATAAATGCTACATAAAAACTATATGGGATTCCCATATGCCCCACTCCCAATCCCCCTCACATTTTCCCACATTAACAACATCCTTCCTTAGTGTGGTACATTTGTTACAATTGATGAACACATTTTGGAGCACTGCCAGTATGCATGGATTATAGTTTACATTATATTAATAGTTTACACTCTCTCCTGCACAATTTTATAAGATATGACAGGATACGTAATGGCTTGTGTCTATGATTGCAATGTCATTCAGGACAATTTTCAAGTCCCAAAAATGCCCACATATTACAACTGTATTTCCTGCTCCCTCCACTCAGAACCTCCAATGGCCACTGCCTCCACACCAATGATAAACTTTCTTCCAGTGTTAGAATAACAATAAGTCTATAGCAGAGTAACTGTACATCTAATTTAGTCCATTATTCATTTCCCAATCCTGATGATGCTCAAATGGTGATACCCACTCAACCTCTAATTGAGAGGGGCTTAGATCTCATAGGGCTCAGGTATGGGACTAACTTATGTCATTTGCAGACTATATTTGTTTCTTGGGATTGGCATTGTCCATTATCATCTACTTGTTAGTTTTTCTTCGTGTGTCTAATGAACTGGAGAATAGGTGTTGTAACTCTGTTGAGATTCAGGGCCCAACTGGCCAAGGGACAGCAAAGATTTAAGTCTCTTGGACATATACCTATCAAGTCTACTTCTAAATATGTGTTCAAATAGAAGGGGCAGAAAAGCCATGTGTAGGGAAACCACAACTGGGTCCCACTCTGTCTCACTAGGGAGCTTACATTCCAAAGTATGGTCCACTGGCAGAGTGCCAAATTCCTGAGCAGTCTGCCATGCTTATGGTTTCTCAATGTCCCTAGAGCCCTCAGGAGCCCCACTATTTGATGCAATCTTTACTGTGTTAATTGTTAATTTCCCTAAATTAACAACATCCTTCAAGAGTGCAGAACATTTGTTATAGTTGATCTTGGAGCATAGCCACTAAGCATGGATTAAAGATTACATTGAAGATTACACTCTCTCCAACATAATTTTGTAAGTTATGACAAGATATGTAATGGCTTGTATCTGTCATTGTAATGTCATTCAGGACAATTCACAAGTCCTGAAAATGCCCCCATATTATATAATACCTATTTTTCCTTACCCCTTCCCTCAGAACCTCCAGTAGCCACTGTCTTCACATCTATTATAACAGTTCCTACATTGCTAGAATCACAATAAGTCTACAGTTAAACAACAGTAAATCCACTCTAGTCCATTGTTCATTCCCCATTTCTGAGAATTCTGGGATGGTGATGCCCACTCTGCCTCCAGCTGAGAGGGTTCTTAGATCCCATGGGGCAGATTGTGGCCATTGGGGAGTTTGATGTAATTATGAATTCCAAAAATATAATTGGATCATGCTTGTAAACTGATCTGTTAATCTGGGCATGATTAATTTATGATTAAGGCATTGACTAGGCCACATCAGTAGGGCATTGAGCCCCACCCCTTGGTGGGTGGGGAATCGAATAAAAAAGTCAAGGCAAAGAACAGATTCGAAGTAATCTTTGAGAAGCACCTTTGATGTTGGAAAGAAGGCGCTAGGAGAAGATAAGCCAGCCATTCCCCTGATCGCCTAGAGCTGACCTTGTTGAGGAAACAGGAACTAAGCCCAGAGAGAAATGCAGCCCTGGGAAGAGAGGAACTGAAGAAGCCTGAACCCTGGGCAAATATCAGCAGCTGTCTTGCTCCATCACATGACAATGGACTTTGGTGAGGGAAGAAACTTATGCTTTATGGCCTGGTAACTGTGGACTTCTACCCCAAATAAACACCCTTTATAAAGACCAACCCGTTTTTGGTATTTCACATTAGCACCCCCTTAGGCTGACTAATACAGAATTTGGTACCGAGGAATGGGGAAGTGCTTTTGTAATTACCAAAAGTTTGGAACGGTTTTATAAATGGGTAAGGGATGTTTTTTGGAGGAATTGTGAAATGCTTGATGGAAAAGGCCTAGATCACTTTGAAGACACTGTTGATAGTAATATGGACGCTAAAGAGACTTTCTATGATGCCTTAGAAGTAAATGATGAAACTATTATTGGAAACTGGAGGAAATGTGATCCATGTTTTTAAATTGCAGAGAACTTTGCAAGATTAACTCCTGGTGTTATGTGGAAGACGGAATTTGAAAATGGCGAACAGGAGTATTTAGCTGAAGAACTTTCCAAGGTAAACTCAGAGAATGTGGCTTGGCTTCTCCTTGCAGCTTATAGCAAAATACTAGATGAGCGAAATACACTAAGGACTGCACTTTTGGGCAAAAAGAAAACAGAAACTGATTCCAGAATTTCCAAGTTTCTAGAAATCAAATTTCCAGATGAAAGTGCCCCATTTGAAGTCTTAGCTCAACCTGGAACTCGTAACTCAGAATTAAAGATGCAATTATCTCAGAAAGACTTGTGGAAAGACTTACTGTTTCATGGCTAGGACCCCAGCTTCTTGCATGCTAAACCAACAACGTTTTTGAGAGAGCTGTATGAACAAAACCACTGTCAGCTTGGTCAAAAGAGGACAGGGAAAGGAGAGATTCAAGGAGAATCAACTTTAAGAAGAAAACCATGGAAGCAGAGATCTGGACTTAAGACATCTCCTTGGGCCAAGAGAGGAGCCCCACCCATGTGTACAGAGAGGGTGAATTTGCCCCTGCAGTTTAAAAGGGTGGATGTCCCCACCCGATGTTCTGGGAGACTGTTGCCATCCCAGGGTGTAGAGAGGGTGGAGCACATTTCTCAAAGATTAGGGCGGTTAAGGTTAACACCCCATAGGTCTGAAAGGGAAGTACCTGTCCCCCATGGATTAGAGAAGGCCAGGTGGTCAACCCATTGCTGTGGTAGGGTTGAACCTGTATGCCAAAGGTTAGGGAAGGCAGGTGGTCAACTTGTGGCTCTGAGAGGGTTGAACCTGAATGCCAAAGGATAGGGGGAATGTTGTCTTCACCTCACTGTATTAGAGGGGCTAAGACTCTAACCCAAAGATTGGGTAAGGTGTGGCAATCATCCCAAAACTCTTGGATGGTGAGGTCCGGAGCTTGGTCAACACCCAGATGCTTGATGAGGATGGAAACAAGAAAATGGCCATTGGGCAAGCCTGTGGAAAGTGTGGGTTCCCATGTGGCCCCAAGGAGAAGAAACCATCATCTTAAGAATGACCCTCAGACTTTGATATCGAATGGAGGATGCCCTGCAAGTTTACTGAACTTTAGAGGACCCATGAATCATGTTTAACATCCCAATTTCTCCTTCTGATATTGAAAATGTTTATTCTTTGTCTTTCCATTTGTGTATTAGAAGCAATTAAATGGTTTTGTAAGTTTCAGAGGTCTATAGCAGACAGAATTTTGCCTGAGGACAAAGTGTATTTCTTTAAACTGATTATGATATGATTTTGTACTTGAATTGTTACTGATTTAAGTTTTTTTGAATATTGTAATGTATTTTTGGAATTCAGAGGGTGGAATGTGCTCGTTGGGCAGTTTGATGTAAGTATGAATTCCAAACATATAATTGGATCATGCTTGTAAACTGATCTGTTAATCTGGGCATGATTAAGTTATGATTAGGGCATTGACTGGGCCATGTCAGTAGGGCATTGAGCCCCACCCCTTGGTGGGTGGGGAATTGAATATAAAAGTCAAGGCAAAGAACAGAGCTGAAGCAGTTTTTGAGAAGCAGCTTTGATGTTGTAAAGAAGGCCCCAGGAGAAGAGAAGCCAGCCGTTTGCTGATTGCCTACAGTTGACCTTGTGGAGGAAACAGGAGCTAAGCCCGGAGAGAAATGCAGCCCCGGGAAGAGAGGAACCCAAGAATCCTGAACCCTGGGCAAATGTCGGCAGCTGTCTTGCTCCATCACGTGACAATGGACTTTGGTGAGGGAAGAAACTTATGCTTTATGGCCTGGTAACTGTGGACTTCTACCCCAAATAAATACCCTTATAAAGGTCAACCCATTTTTGGTATTTCACTTTAACACCCCCTTTGGCTGACTAATACACAGATGGATGGAACTATCTTGCTTGCAGTTTCAGACTCTCTCTTTTCCTTGTGATGAGAGTTATCCAACATAATCTCCTTGTTTGTTGTACTTGGTAAGTTCAATGACCTGGAGAGTATTTGTTGCAACTCTGCTGAGATTCAGGGCCCAGCTGGCAGCCCAAAGATTTAAGTCTCTTGGACATACACCTGTGAACTCTATCACTAGTTATATGTTCAAACAGAAGGGGCAGAAGAGCCATGTGTAGGGAACCCACAAATGAGTCAAACTCTTTCACACTGAGGAGCTTAAATTCTCAAGCACGGCCCAATGGCAGGGTGCCAAACTCCTGAGCTGTCTGCCCTCTCTATAGTTTCTGAAAGTCTTCAGAGGCCTCAGGAACCCTGAAATTTAAGGAAATAATTACTTTGGCATTCAATGAGTTCCTGCTGAGACGTGCATAAGCAGAAGATCTGGAATGATATCTCATCTCACTTTGAAGTCTCTTAGCCTTATAAACACATTTGTCATTACTCTTACCCCCTTTTGGTCAAGGTCTTTTTCCAGTTGCATTGCTAATTGGTGCTTGGTAGTAATCCCTCAGTGCCAGGGGTGCTTATCCCCACGAGTCACATCCCACGCTGGGGGGAAGTTATAGCATAAGGTTAATTAGACTTCTGAAAGCTTATCTGGTTCTTCTCACCCTCATTGCTTCCAATGACTTGGGCTTCCAGCCCCTAACTGACCTAGTTCCTCTCTCTCCCAGGATGGTTGGTTGTGAGAGCCTGCTTGATCAGTTCCTCCCTTCCCCTCTCCCTGGGACCACTTCAGTGCTTTTTGATATCCACTTTGAGATACTTAAAGGGCTCAGGAGACTGAACTCACGGAAAAGAAACTAGTCTCCACCCTCCAACAGGCCCCTCCTGCTCCCCGGGAACATTCTTTCCCACTCAGTTGGCTGCAGTGAGCCAGAGCTTTTCCCAAGGTTATTTGTCTTAAAGGTGGGTATATGCCTCATTTACAGCCATAGGGAAAAGTAACTCATGGTTTTCCTTTGGCTTTTTTTCTCTCTGTCCCTCTCCTACTTGGATGATGGGCAGCACTCTTTTGTTCTGAGGAAACCCAAAACAGCTTACTCAGGTAGCTTGTTGTCCTTCTTCCACTGTTTTATGTGAATGAGTTGAGTTCTGCCTACCTCCTTTGATGCCATCTTTCTGAAAGTCCTCACCGGTGATATTTTGAGGAACAATGTCTCTTTATCCAATTCATGATGAAATGAAGATGACATTCAATGTAATTGGACTTTTCTTTTCTTAATTCCTAGATTGGTGACTGAAACATTGATTATTCTACTTTCAATGAAGACATGGTTTCTTGGTTCAAGATATGCTAAAGAAAGTGTATGTATAAGCTTGTAGGATGAGAGATCAAGTCTCCATGCATTGTTATGGGACTGTGAAAAACATTTTATGGATGTGGATCAATGCATTTGTTCTGAGAGGTGTTAGGTCTCAGAACTTGTGAGGAAGACATAAATCTTGAGGTCTCCTGAATCTGTTATGACATAGACTTTTAAGTGTGTGAGCTTAGAGTTTTAAAAACTGTTCTTGATAATCCCTTAGTGCCAGAGAGGCTCAGGGCTGGGAGTCATGTCCCATGCCAGGGGTGAAGGTACTGCATTTATATGCTGAGTTTGGCTAAGAGAGATGCCACATTTGAGCCATAAGAAGGCTTTCAGGAGGTAACTCTTAGGCAAAATATAATACTAGGCTAAATCAGCATATAAACACACTAACTTCCCCTCAGCATGGGACATTACTCCCAGTGATCAGGGTCCCTGGCACTGAAGGATTATTACCAAGCACCAACTAGCAATACATCTGGAAAAAAAACCTTGACCAAAATGGGGAAATATTAAATACAAGTGAGTTTTTATGGCTAAAAGTCTTCAAAGTCACTTGGGAGGTCATTATAGGGGTTATGCTTATGCACATCTCAGCAGGATTTCATTGATTGCCACAGTAAACTGTGCCTCAAACAGCAGGGTTCCTGAGGGCTCTAGAGAAATCTAGATACCATAAGCAGAGCAGATAAGCTCAGAAATTCACCATCCTGTCAGTGGGCTTTACATTGGAATTTATGATCTCCAGTGTAACAGAGTTAGACACATTTAAAATTCCCTTACACATAACTCTCTTTCCCCTTTTATTTGAACTTATAATTAGCACCATACTTGTTAAATATATGTGCCAGTTTGGCCCTGAATCTCAGCAGAGTTGCAACATCTACTATCCAGTACATTGGACTCACCAAAGACAACTAAGAAAGAGATGATAGGGACAATCAATGCCCATCTCAAGGAACAGAGAGTGTCTGAAACTGCAAACAAGATAGTTCCATCCATCAGCCCCATGGATCTAAGCCCCCACTCAATCAGAGGTAGAGTGGGCATCATCATCCCAGGATCCTCAAGATTTGGAATGAAAAATGGACAAAAGTAGATTTATTATTATTCTATTATAGATGCTATTATTCCAGCAATGAAAAAACATTTATTACTGATACATAGGCAGTGGAGCCAGAGGTTCTGAGGGGAGGAAGAGGGAACAACAGGTGTAATATGGGGGCTTTTTCAGGACATTGGAATTTTCCTGCATGATATTACAATGTTAGATATAGATAATTATATATTTTGTCATTACTTACAAAATTGTGCAGGACAGAGTATAAACTATAATGTAAACTATAGTCCATGATGAGTAGCAATGTTTCAATAAGTGTTTATCAATTTTAACAAATGTACCACACTAAGTAAAGATCTTGTTAATGTGGTAAAGTGTAGGAGAGGGAGGGGTTGAGGCATATGGGAATCTCCTGTATTTTTTATGTAAAATTATGTAATCTAAACCTTCTTTAAAAATAAATGTTTTTTAAAAAAATTATTCTTGAATATTTATAGAAATCTTACATCTGGGGTATAGTTTCCTGGTGACTGGGTGAAGCAGATAGAAGTATGCCATGGAAGAAGAGAGTGAAAACTCTACAGTTCAACTAAAGATAGTATAATAATATTCCATTGCACATGAGGAAAACTGTTAGTAATAAAAACCACTCAGTCAAAAAATGGGAGGTGAATTCATTCAGGAAAAATTGAACTAATAGGTGAAACTCAAAATGAATTTAACTGAAGTCTATTTAAGCTCCTCAAAAAAGTAAAGAATATTCTGCATATAAAGAACTAAATTATGAAATAAAAAGCATACACTAATCAAGAACAGATTGATATGATAAAGAAAAATTAGAAGTTATGAAAACAATATATAAATTGGTTGAAATAAATTATTCAATTTAAATATGCAGAACAATACTTAGATCATGAATGAATATATTCTTTAGAAGATTTGTAATTGGGTTTAGAACTGCAGAATTTACCTAGAACTCTAAGGAAATTGAGAAAGGGATGAAAAATACAAATTAAAATGAGAGTTATAGAGATTGTCTTGAATGATTCCAGTAACTAAAGACATTTCAGAAGAAAAGAATATGGTGAAAAACAGAAAATACAAATGATAAGAAATAATGGTGGAGAAATTTCTAAAATTTAAGGTTTATATTTTTCACTTAAAAAATGTCCAAAGAAGTTTTGTAATAAATAGTTGAATCATAAACTTAAAAAAAGTCCAATGTATGCCTAGTCGAGTAAATAAAATTCAGTCTACCTGTATATGTATTTGGGATCAATTTGCAGACTATGAAGTATTTACCTTTTTTCTTTTTACATCAGCTACAGAGAATAGATTACTTACAAAGTGCCAAAGGAAAACAAAATAAAAAATAAGAAATGAAAGTTGTCATTGGATTTGGGATTAAGGAAATTGACAGAAACACTTGATTACCAAGATAGTGTAGAAGAAGACAATCATGTGAAGATTTTCATCTTAAATGCCAGAAATAACACAGTCTAGGTATTTGTCACTTGTCGGGCTCTAGCCCCTTCACTTCTTAAAGTTTGGATCAATTAGACATTGATTTTTGCTGTTGCTTAATTCTCCTCCCCTCTCTTCTGCAGCTAATCTTGTTAATATACTGTTTCCCACATTCCCCTCTTTCATTATCATGCATTTTGGCCCTCAGGTGAATTTGGAAACCTGAAGTAGCTGCCCAATTACATAAAATTTTTTTCTCTATCCCAGACTTAGAATCGCCCAGGTCCCCTTCTCTTTCCTTTTGTCTTGCCCACTAGAGCCCGATTTCATCCTGATTTTAAACACACAAGTGAACCTGTGAATGTCATGACTTAATGACTTCCAGATGAAGTCACTGCCTCCTAGACCAGCATTAAAACACCTTCAAGATCTGGCCCAGCTTAGCTCTTCTTTTCCTTTGCATGGTCCCAAGTCTTAACTAAAATGGCTTCACTATCCCTGCTACTTAAATTCTTGGAGATTCATCCTTAAGGCAGCCATGGGCTTCATCCCTGGGCCTCAACCTCAGACATCTAATGTATTATTGGTACACCATGTATTAATACATTTCTTTCCATAGCCTAAATCATCACCCTGGGTTCTTTCTGGGATTCTCTTCATCTACTCTTGCTCTGCATGATATTGCAATGACAGATACAGGCCATTTTACATTTTGTCAAACCCATGAAATTGTACAGTGCAAAGTATAAACTGTAAGGTAAACTGTAGACCTTGGTTTGTTGCAAAGCTTCAATATTTGTTCATCAGTTGTAACAAATATATCACACTAATGTAAGATATAATTAATGGGGAAAAATGAGAGACAGGGTAGGTAGGGCATATTACAATCCCCTATATTTTCAAGTCATCTTTCCTGTACTCTAAAACTTCATAATAATAGTTTATTATATGGGGATAAAGAAACTTAAAGACGTGATTCATGAAATTAATAGATTACAGGCAGAAGAAAATTTGGTAGTGACCAGAGGTTTTGAGGGATGAGGAAGGAAGCCTAGGTAGAACATAGGGCAGTTTTAGGGCATTGTAATAATTTTTCACAATATAAAAATTATGGATACAGGCCATTATACATTTCACCAATCTGTAGAATTGTATTTTGTGAAGTGTAAACCATAAGGTAGGCTATAGATCTTCATTAGTAGCAATGTTTCAATATGTGTTCATCAATTGGCACCCTTGCCTTGTTCCAGATCTTAAAGGGAAAATGCTTAGCATTTCACCATTGAATATGATGTTAGTTGTGGGTTTTTCTTAGATGCCCTTTATCATGTTGACTAATTCAATCTCATTACTTGTGCTTGGTCTGTTGAGTTCATCAATTTCTTCTTTCATCAATGTAGGCTGTGTCTGTGTTTCTAGAAATGTGTCCATTTCATCTAAGTTATGTGCCTTGTTGGCATACAATTTTTCAAAGTATCCTTTTATGATACTCTTTATCATAATTTGTGATTTCTTTGGTATGTTCCCCCAAAGTCTTCTTAATATCTTTTATTTCTTCCTTCAGTTTTGATTCATAAGAATTATTTTGACACACTTGAATAGTTGTTTTATGTTCTGTGTATCCTCCTGTGTTTTAGTTTGTTCATTACACTGGGCCATGTCTTCCTGTTTCTTAGTATGCCTTGTAATTTTCTGTTGGCTTCTAAGCATCTGTTTATATTGATGAACCTATTCAGATGGTTAGGTTTTCTTTCTACTCTAGGGTTTTATATTGTTTTGTTTTGTGTTAAATTTTCTCTTTGACATTTAGTTCCAATTATTCTATATCTTTATAGTTGTCTGTGATACTCTGAATAAATTTTAAGACCATAGGAAAGGAAAGATGGGAAAAGAGATAAAGAATAATAGTTATAATAGAAAAAGAAGATAGAAAAGGAACCATAAAAGAGCCAGGAAAAATAAGTAATAAGATTAAAAAATCATAAAAATACAAAGGTATAATGATAAAAAAAAGTGGAATTAAAAAATGAAACTAGAAAAAAGATAGAATAATATAAATGACTGTCAAGCTGAGATGAGAACAGAAAAATAAATGAAGACCAAACAAAAAAAGGTGGAATGAAGGAAATACAAGGGAAGATGGAAAAATGAAAGAAAGAGAAGGAGTAAAGAAACTAAGGAGAAAAATGAAGGAAAAGAAAACAAAAGGAAATAAGGAAAGAGAAAATACAAAAAAGAACCCAGGAAAAATGGGCTTCCCTCTTAGGCAAATAAGAATCATCTCAGTGTGCCAGTGCTCAACAATCAATCACCCTGAAACCCACCCTCCACAAGTAAGGTACCCTGTTTTTGAGAATAAAATAAGGAATAAAAAATAAAAATTTAAAATGTATAAAAATTAAAAAATGAAAATAAAAAGAAATATAAAATAGCAAATCAAAAAACCTAAAATTAAAACAAAAAACAACTTGGTGTGTAAGTTGCCTGTCACAAGGTGCTGGCTGGATGCCTGATAACCCACTGGATCACTCTCTGGATCCCTTCTCTTAAGCAGTATAGGGGATTGAACCAGGGACCTAGTAGATGTGAGGCAGGCATTCATCCACTGAGGTACAACCACTCCACAGGTTAGGTGGGGTTCTGAATGTTTATCTCCCTCTTTCCTTCCTCTATGCCCTCAGGTGAGTTTGGTTTGTAGCAGTTTGCCAGCTTTTTCCCCTGGCTTCCTTCTCTCCAGGGCTTTTAGGTACCTGTTAGCCTATGCCCTCACTGATATAGTTCCTCACTCTCCAATGCCAGTGAGTGTGACAGCCTGCCTGATCTGATCCCCCCTCCCCTCTCCCTGGAGCTGTTTCAGTGCTGGCTAAGGTCTTTATTTTTAAAATTTTTTCCCTGTTTTGCCTATCTTATCTCATCTTCCCTTAACACTTCTTTCACTCCCTGAGTTTTCTGGGTGCCTGTCCCATACTTATTTGACCTTCAGCTCCCCAATGGATAAATCACTTGCAACTTGTACATACTGGACTGGTTACAGCCTAGATTCAAAGCAGGCTCAGCTGGCCAAACTCACTGAAGATAAAACACTCTCCAACCTCCTACAGAGCCCTCTTCCTCCCAGAGAGAAGGACAATTTTTCCCCTCTCAAATTGGCTGCAGTGAGCCAGAGATTTTACTGGGGTTATTTTCCTTGAGGAGGGATGATATGGGCCATTCCTACCCACTGGGGTGAATGACTCACAGTTTCCTTTGGCCTCTTTGTCCTTTTGTCCCTCTGTCTCCTGGGTGATATATAACACTCTTCTGGTCTGCAGATCCCCAAAGCATCTCCTTCAGATAACTTTCTGCCTTTCTCTCATTATTTACATGAGAGAGTTAATCCCTGACTAGCTACTCCAATGTCATATTCTTGGAAGTCACTAATGAGGGATGTTATTAATGAGGAATAATGTGGGAGGGGGAGGCCATGGGGTATTTGTAATCCCCATATATTTTCAACGTATCGTTTATTAATCTAAAGCTTCTTCAAAAGTCAAATTAAATTAAATTTTAAAAAAATTTAAAAATAATTATGATTACTGTCATTATATATAGAAAACTTTTTGCTTTCTAGTATATTGTAAAAGTAAATACCTGAAATTACTGAAACTTGCTGAACTTAAATGCAGATGCCTTGATCTCTGATAATAATTGTGAAACTATGTAAACTTTGTCTTCTGATTTAGGGCCTTGTGACTGACTGCCATTTTATATCCACCCACTATTCTGTTTTACAATTTTGAAGTCTTATGCTCATTAGACAGCCCCTTGATGTTTCTTCTTGAAGAAAGTTGGGCCAGCACCACCCCAATTACCAATTAGCATAAACTCTCTAAACCTGGATGCTATAAAACTATCAGAATTGCTACAGTTCCAAAACTGAGTTTTAGGGTGCTATGCCATTTGAGCCCCTTGTTATATTCTAGCAATAAAAGCTCTCTCTTTGGAAAAAAAAAGAGGACACTGGCGTGAAATCCTCAAGATTGAGGAATGAACAAACATAAGAGGGACAGCAATTATGGACCAAATTTGATATTATTATTCTAGTAATAGAAGAACGTGTAAAATTGTTATAAAGACAATGGCCACCAGAGGTTCTGAATGGAGGGAGAAGGAAGAATAGTTGGGACATGGGACATTTCTGGCTCAGTAAAATTGTTCTGCATGATATTGCAATGACAGATATAGGCAATTATATATTTTGTCAATCCTATAAAACTGAACTGTGCAAAGTGAAAACTCTAATGTAAACTATAGACCATATTTAGTAGCAAGGCTTCAATATGTGTTCATCGATTGTAACAAATGTACCACCCTAATGAAAGATGTTGTTAACGGGGCAAAGTGTGGGATGGGAGAGAGTAGGGTTTATGGGAATCCTCTATAAATCTGGTGTAATTTGATGTAACATTTATGTAATCTAAAGCTTCTTTTTGAAAAAAGAAAGAAGACACTAGGTGAGCATAAAGAACAATTTGAAAGAATGCAAAGAAAATTAACAGAGCTTATGGGAATGAAAAACAAGATAGATGATATTAAAAACACATTAGAAACACATAAGAGCAGATCTGAATTGCTCAAAGACAGAATTAGTGACTTCAAGGACAGAACATCTGACCTGGCAAAAATAGGAGAACCGAAAGAGAAAAGAAGGAATAAGTGGTACAAGGGCTCAGGGAATCGAATGATGTGAAATGCACAAACATATATGTTATAGGTATCCCAGAAGGAGAAGAGAATGGAAATTGGGAAGAAAGAATATTTGAGGCCATAAGGACCAAAAACTTGTCAATCAATATAAAAGATATAAATATCAATATCCAAGAAAGACAAAGCACCACAAACAGAATAAATCTGAATAAACCTACTCTGAGACACCTACTATTCAGAATGACATATATCAGAGAAAAAGAGAGGATTCTGAAAGCACCAAGAGAAAAGCAAGGCGTCAAATACAAGGGAAACTATAAAAAGATTGAGTGCCAACCTCTCATCAGAAACCATGGAAGTGAGAACAAAATGGCATGATGTATTTAAGGTACTGAAAGAAAATCCTGCCAGCCAAGAATTCTGTATTTGGCAAAATTGTCCTTCAAAAATGAAGATGAGTTTAAAGTCTTCACAGACAAACAAAAAGGCCAGATATACAAGAGATCCTAAAGGGAGAGCTATAAACTGTAAGAAAAATGGAAGGGCAAACAACTTGGAGAAGATGTAGAAATGAAGATTATTAAGAAGGGTAAGTTAAAGAGTAAAAAGACAGAAAATAGTAAGATATTACAATGAAAAACCAAAGGATAAAGTGGACAAAGTAAGTAATGCCTTTACATTAATAACATTGAATGTTAATGGCTTGAACTCCCCAATCAAAAGACAAAGACTGATAGAATGGATTAAAAAATGTGAGCGATATATATGCTGTCTACAAGAGACTCACCTGATTCATGAAATAAGGACACAATAAGATTGAATATGAACGGTTCGAAAAAGATATTCCATGCAATTAGTTACCAGAAAAAGTGGAGAAATGATACTAATATTAGACAAAATAGAGTTTAGATGCAAATGTGTTATAAAGGATGAAAAAGGTCATTATATATTAATAAAAGAGGCAATTCACCAAGAAGAAACAACTATAATAAATATTTATGCACCTATGCTGTATGCCCCAAGATACATAAGACACACACTAGAAAAACTGAAGGGACAAATAGATGTCTATATATTAATAGTTGGAGACTTCTATACACCACGCTCAGTATTGTATAGAACATCTGGACAGAAGATAAAGAAACAGAAAGATTGAATACTATGAAAAATGCACTAGACCTCACAGATATTTTTAGAGCACTAACCCCAAAACAGGAGGATATATATTCTTTTCAAGCACTCATGGGCCTTACTCCAGATAGATAATATGTTAGGTCAAAATACAGGTCTCAGTAAATTTAAAAAGATTGAAATTATACAAAACACTTTCTCTGATCAAAATGGAATGAAGATGAAAATCAATAAGAGATGGAAAAAAGGAAAATTCATAAATTTATGGAGAATAACATCACACTCATTCAGTGGGTCAAAGAGGAAATTGTAAAAGAAACATACTTTTGTAAACAGTTTCATTCCTTTTTCATAAATAGCACAATAAAAATTTGAAGAGAGAGAAGAAAAGAAGAAATGACAAGAGAATTCAGTACAAAGCTTGAGACAAATGAAAATGAGAACACAACCTATTAAACCATATTGAATATGGCAAAGGAGTGCTGAGAAGGAAATTTATAGCCCTCAATGCTTATATTAAAAAGGAAGAAAGAGTTAAATTGAAGATCTAACTGCAAACCAAGAAGAACAACAACAACAAAAAAAAACTGCAAAGTAATCCTAAGCCAAGCCAAAGGAAAGAAATTGGAAAAATCATAGCAGAAGTAAATGAAATCAAGAACCAAATAAAAAGAGAGAGAGAGATAATCAATAAAACCAAAATTTGGTTCCTTGAAAAGGTCAACCAAATCAGCAAACCTTTAACCAAAATGACAAAGAAAAAACAGAGAAGATGCAAATTAAAAAATCAGAAATGATAAAGGAGACATCACACTGGCCCCACAGAAATAAGAGTGATTATAAGAAGATATTATGAACAAGTTTATACCAAAATTTAGACAATGTAGATGAGATAGAGAAATTCTTACAAACACATGAACCATCTACACTTACGCTAGAAGAAATAGAAGGCCTCAAGAAACCAAGTATAAGTGAAGAGATTTAATCACTCATCAAAAACCTCCTAAAGATGAAAATCCTGGGTCCAGATGGCTTCAAAGGCTAATTCTATCAATGATTCAAAGATGAACTTATACTTGTCTTGGCTCAAGCTCTTCCAAAAAATTGAACAGGAAAGAATGCTTCCAAACTCATTCTATGAAGCCAACATTACCCTAATATCAAAACTAGATAAAGGTACTATGAAAAAAGAAAATTACAGACCAATATCTCTAATGAATATAGATGCAAATATCCTCAACAAAATACTTGCAAACCAAAGCCAAAAGCACATTAAAAAAGTATAAACCATGATCAAGTGGATTTTATCCCAGGTGTGCAAGGGTAGTTCAACACAAGAAAATCAATTAGTGTAATAAATCACATTGATCAATTGAAGGAGAAAAATCACATGATCTTAATTGATGCAGAATAGGCATTTGGCAAAATACAACACCAATTCTTAATAAATTTAAAAAATAACTAGAGAAAACAGGTATCCAAAGCCTTAAAATTGTGTACAAGCTATGACCCAGTAATCCATCCTCTAAGAATTTACTTAGGAAATGACCATAAATGTGTCCAAATCTTATTCTCCAAGTCGTGGAGAAGCTTGTTTAAAATAGCCAAAATCATGGCAATAACCTCATGTCTGACAACACGAAATTGGTTTAATAAACTGTATATCCATTTAATGAGAAATTATAAAATCATTAAAAATGAGATTGAATAAGAATATCTAGGATGATGGGAACATATTCATGTCATATGGTGGGAAAAGTTTACAAAATAATTTATACTGCCTGATCCCATTACTATAACACTTGTGAATGAAGATATGCATAGAAATAAACAAAAACTACATACCATAAAAAGTATATATAGGAATAGAAGGAATTTTACTTAACATGGTAAAGTGCATATATGAAAAACCTACAGCTAGCATGTACTCAAAAGTGAAAGACTGAAAGCTTTCCCACAGAGATGAAGAACAAAACAAGGAAGCCCACTGTCACCATTGGTTTTCAATGCTGTGCTAGAGGTTCTTGCTAGAGCAATTAGGCCAGATAAAACAATAAAATTCACCCAAATAGGAAAGGATGAAGTACAACTTTCACTATTCACTGATGATATGATCCTATATCTAGTATATCCTGTAAAATCCACAAGGCTACTAGAACTAATAGATTAGTTCAGCAAAGCGGTGGCATACAAGAGCATCTCCATTCAGATTTTTTTTTCCAAAATCGAAGATCCAATTGTCAAATATATTTAGAAGGTTTAGGGGCCCTGAATAGCCAAAAAATTCTTAAAAAATAAAAACAAAGTTGGGGGATCCCCACTTCCTGGCTTTAAAGCATATTACTTAGGTACAGTGGTAAAAAAAATAAACAAATAAATAAAATAAAAACACAGCATGGTACTGACATGAAGAAAGACAGATTGACCAAAGGAACCCAATGAAGAACTCATATAGACCATGACATCATGGGACGAGTGATTTTTGACAAGGATGTCAGACCCTCCCTGCTGGGCCATAGCATTCTATTCAACAAATGGTGCTGGGAGAACTGGATAACCATAACCAAAAGAAAGAAAGACAACCCCTATTTCACACTTTATACAAAAATAAACTCAAAACAGATCAAGGACATAAATACAAAAGTGACAACCATAAAACTTCTAGAAGAAAATGTAGGAAAATTTCTTCAAGATCTGGTGGTAAGAGGTAAATTCTAAAACCTACACCTGAAGCATGAACAATGAAAGAAAACATAGATAAATGGGACCTCCTCAAACTTCAATACTTTTTGATTCAAAGGACTTTGTCAGGAAGGTGATAAAGACTATCCAATGGGAGAAAATATTCAGAAAACACATATCTTATAAGGGTTAATATCCATTATATGTAAAGAGATCCTACAACTCAATTATAAAAAGACAAATCACCCAGTTAAAAAATGGGCAAAAGACATGAATAGACATTTTTTCCAAAGAAGAAATACAAATAACACAAAAAGCACATAAAAGATATTTAACACCACTTGCTATTGAGGAATGCAAATCAAAGTTAAATTATGGTATCATTTCAGAGATATTGTTGATGTGGGAATGTTTGGGAGGCAGAGGTATTCAGGCAAATGGGAATCCTTATATTTTTTATGTAACATTTATGATTCTAAAACTTCTTTAAAGATAAAAAATTAATTAAAAAAAGAATATATCATTTCACACCTATTACAATGGCCACTATTTTAAAATAAAAAGCTACATGTTTGGGGGAGGATGTGGAGCAATAGGTACTCTTATTCACTGTTGGTCAGAATGTAGAATGGAGCAGCTGCTATGGAAAATTGATTCTTCTTAAGTTAAATATAGATCTGCCATATGATCTAGCAGTCCCACTACTAGGCATATATTCAGAAGAACAGAAAGTAGGGACACGAACAGACTATGATGGTCATAGTGGCATTATTCACAATTGCCAAAAAATGTGAAAAACCCAGGTGTCCATGAAATGGTAAACTGATGAACAAATTGTGTCATATACATACATTGGAATATTATTCAGCTGGAAGAAGAAATGAAATTGTGCTGCATATGACAACATAGACCAACCTTGAGGACATTACATTGAGTGAGGCAAGCCAAACAAAGAAGGGCAAATGTTGTATGGTCTCACAAATATAAACTAAAAATAATGAGCAAACTCGTGGAGTTAATAGGTAGAATATGTTACCAAAAGAAAGAGTAAAGATAGAGAATGGGGATTAGATGCTTATTATAGGCAGAATCTGTAATAAGATTGATTTTAAATGTTTGGAGTTGGATAATGGTGATGGTAGGATATTATAGTGATTAAAATTAGAAGCGTTGTTATGTGGGTGTGATAGTGGTTGAAAGTGAAAGTTTAAGGTCAGGTATTCACTAAAAGGGAAACTAAAGTGTGAAACTTGGAACTCTTTAGCATAATGAACCCTCTTCTGAAGAATGAGAAGTTAAGAGTACAAAATTAAGAATGTTTTTCCACCAACCAGAACAAACACATGTTAACATTATTAGATGTTAATAATAGGATGGTATTTGAGCAAATAAATGCACCTAAAGCAAATGATGGACTACAGGGAATAGCAATATATTAATATTTTCAATTAATTGTAAAAGAAAGAAATTATGCTAAGTGAAAGAACCCAGCCACAAAGTACTACATATTGTTTGACTCCATCTATGCAAAATGTGTACAGAAATAAATTTATGGAGATGGAATTAGATCAGCATTATGCAACGTAAGGATAGAAGGATTGTGTGATTGTAAAGGAGTTGGGATTTTTTTTCTTTTTAGAGTAAAGAAAATTCTCTAAAATTGATTGGAGTGATGAATGCATAAGTTTGTGGTTATACCAAAAGCCATACAATGTAAACTTTAGATGGATTTTGTCGTATGTGAAAATGTTTCAATGAAATTGCTTTAAAAATAACTGAAAACCTTAAAATAAAATTAAATTAAAAATTTTAAAACGACAATGAGTTATCAATTAACACCCACTAGAATGGCTACTGTTAATGAAAACAAAACTACAAGTGTTGGAAAGGATGTAGATAAATAGGAATGCTCATTCATTGCTGGTGGGAATGTAGAATGGTACAGCCTCTGTGGAAGAGTTTGACATTTCCCCTAGTAGCTAAATATAGAATTACCATGTGACCTGACAATTCCACTACTTGGTGTATACCCAAAAGAATTGAAAGCAGGGACTCAAAAAGATATTTGCACACCAATGTTCACAGCAGAATTATTCACAATTTTCACAAGATGGAAGAAACCCATATCCATTAGACAATGAATGGAGTTTTAAAATGTGGAATACACATGCAATGGAATGTTATTCAATTGTAAAAAAAAAAAAAAAAACATTTCCAATACATGTGACAATATGAAAGAACCTTGAAGACATCATGTTGAGTGAAATAAGCCAGATACAAAAGAACAAGTATTGTATGAGCTCACTGATATGAAGTAAACATATTTAGCAAACTCATAGAGTTAGAATGTAGACTTTAGAATTTCTATTTAGGTTGAACATAAAATTTTGGAAATGGATGGTAGTTATTGTAGCACATCACTGTGAGTGTAATTAACAGCACTGAATTTTAAAGGTGAATGTGGATAAAAGGGGAAACTTCAGGTTGTATATGGTACTACAATAAAAATCAAAAGATTAAACGTGGGACTGTATTACACAATGAAATCTATTGTTGATGATGGCTGATAATAGTACAAGTAAAAAAATATTCTTTCAAGAATTGTAACAAATGTAGGACACTAATACAAAGAGTTAATAATAGAGTGGTATATGGGGGAAAAACACCTAGTATAAAGTAGGGATGATAGTTTATAGTCTTAATTTAATAATCTTTTGATTGTAGCAAAAGTAATCACTTTTAAGAAAAAAATAGCAAAATTATTAATAAAAGTATTATCATTGATTGCAACAAATGTTCCACACCAATACAAGGTGTTGGTTGTGGGGTGGTGTCTGGTAATCCTGTTTTCTATGAATGATTATTCTGTAAACCCACATCTTTTCTAATAAATTTTTTGAGGTGCCAGGGCTTGGACGCAAGACATCATATGCAGGAAGCAGGTGCTCAACCACTGAGACACATCGGCTCCCCTCTGTTGGTTTCTTCACTTGTCTGCTTGTTGTCTGTTTTTTGTTTTGTTTTATTTTTAGGAGGCACTGAGACTAAACTGGAAAGCAGGTGCTCAACCACTTGAGCCACATCTGCTACCCTCTAATAAATTTTTAAGTATCCAAATAGATTCTTTTTTCTGTCATTATAACTATTTTTAGTGTTCAATTCAGTGTTGTTTAATTACACTCACAATGTTGTGCCACCATTACCACAGTCCATTACCTAATTTCATTACTTTAAACAGAAACTACCCATTTAGGAAAGCTCTCCATTCCTCCCTTGTCCCTCAGCCACTTGCAAACTCAAATATGCTTTATGTCCCAATGAATTTTCTTATTCTTGATATTTCATGTTTTACCTATAAGTGGAACAATAGTATATTTTCCCTTTGTATGAGTATTTCACTTACAACAATGTTTTCTAGGTACATCCATGTTGTGGCAAACATTAGAATTTCACTCACTTTGATGGGTGATTATTCCATTGAATGTAGATACCTCCTTTTCTTTTTCCCTTCATATGTTGACAGACACTTGCTTTGTTTCTATTTTGCTATTTGAATAATGCTGTTATGGACATTGGTGTAGAAGTGTCTGTTTTCAATAGTTTTGGATATATATGTAGAAATGGAAACCAGTTGATTTTTCTGATGAAGCTAAATTTAGGAAAAACATCTCTAGGGCTGTGATTCTCAAATGATTGTCCTGGGAACCAGCATTATTATCATTCCCTGGGAACTTGTCAAGAAAGCA
This sequence comes from Cabassous unicinctus, assembly GCA_029593785.1. Classification (NCBI taxonomy): domain Eukaryota; kingdom Metazoa; phylum Chordata; class Mammalia; order Cingulata; family Chlamyphoridae; genus Cabassous; species Cabassous unicinctus. Next base: position 5,798 of record JAQZBX010028468.1, on the reverse strand, counting down.
AGTTATCAGGCACAAACCCTGAGCTACTGATACAGATATTGGGGGTGGGTTCAGCAGTCTGTTTTAACAAATCTGCAAAGTGATAATGGTGCAAGCTAAGGTTTGGGCACCACAACCCCAGTTAATACTGGGACCCTTGCCCCTCAGCCACCTGACACATGAGGAAAGTTACAACTCATCAAATGCTGAGACTTGTTCCCAGGAGGAGATCCAAGGAAGAAGGGAATGATTCTTCTCAAGGAAGGAGAACCATGAAAGAGGAACCACAACTGGCCTCAATGTTAGACTCCCAGGGATAAAGAAGTGGCAGGTGAGAGACCATTTACTGTGTAGTCCCAGCTCTTGAAGAGACAAACTTATCATGGAACAGAAGATCCATGGGTATTTAGTCTAACAAGCTTCAGAGGGGATTAAATACCCAGGGCCACAAAAACCTGTTCAACATCAACTTGTAGTCACCAAGGCCGCAATGAGCCAGGTCCAAAACACTCATGCTTCCTCCAGGAGAAATCAGTCAGAGTCCATACAACATACTTGGCTCTGATTCTCTGTTCTCTTGTAGGCAGCCTTGATGTCTTCATCTCCCACTATCCATGAAAGAGCAAGTTATAGGGGAGTTGATCCCTGTGGTGGGTCCAAGAAGCGAACCCTACATATCTCAGTAAGTGTTGTGTAAATATGAGAAATAAGTGGTTGATTAGAAATGGCATTGACTATTTTCAAATGTAAGGCAGGGTAAACCCTATGAAATCTACAGAGATGGAGCTCTAGGGGTTAATTGCTTTCTCAGGACAATGGTTTCACTGTGTGCTTACTGCCATTGCATAGCAAGTTTTCACTAAATATGTCTATTTTTTGGTGGAATGTTCATGGAGATTATGAAGGGAGACCATTCTTTGACACCATAACACTGCCCTGGGCCACACTGTCTAGTGATACAATTTCCATTCTGTGTTGTATAAATGAATACCTCCAAGTACTCACAAGGCTTCATGTATTTTACAAAGAAGTCATCATTTTTTTCTAATTCTTTTCTCCAATTGCTTGACCCAACAACTTGAGACACTATTTTTTCTCAGCCTTGTCCAACTCTTTCTGAATTCTTTCTCATCCTGATTTGCTTGGACATTTTTCTTTGTTGCTCCAAAAGGACCTACTCTCTCCCTACTTCCTCACTCCTATCCATGATTCCTAATAGAGATTTTCAAGAGAGAAAAGTCTGGCTGGGGTGTACACAGTCTGGGGGCGGAGAAAGAATATGAAAGAGAAGACAAAGGACACAAGAAAGAACAACATCCATTCCTCCCTTGACACCCATTTTAGTTTCCTAGGCTGCTCTAAGGAAATACTATGAAATGAGTTGTCTTAAACAATGGGAATTTATTAGCTTACAGTTTGAGCAGAGAAAATATACTTATCAAGGCATCATTAAGGTAATGCTTTCTTCCTGAAGACCAGCTGCCTTCAATCCTTGGTTCTTCTGCCTTATGGCAAGGCACAGAGCAGCATCTGCTCGTATCTCCATTCTCTTCCAGGTTCCATTGCTTTCAGCTCCTTGCTTCCTGTGACTTCCTCTTCCTCTTTGCCTGAATTTTATTCTTTTATAAAGGACTCCAGTAAGACCCTTAACAACCATCCTGAATTAGGTACGTCTCATCTTAAATGAAGTAGCTTCATTAAAAGATTCCTGTGTGTTTTTTACCCACAGGAATAGTTTCGATTTAAGGACATGTTTTATTCTGAAGGCACATAAACCTTCAAACTACCACAAGATCTACCATTCCAGGAGGCATTGAAATGACCATACCCTTTTTCCATACTTCCCTTTGATTTTGCTTGGATATCAGGTCTTATACTTAAGTGAGACCTCTTAGCAAGAATTGGAATCAGTTTTCAAATTTCCCAAGCCTTTGTTTCTTGGCTGTAAAACAAGTGATGTGATATCTTTATCTCTAATGATGTGAGGATTCCCCACCCTTGTTCTCTTTGCCCTTACCTTTGCCTACCTTAGATTAATCTTTACTTCCTGGCAACTTAGAAAATTATGATGTGGGTCATTAGTCCTTTGAATGCAGTCCCTCCACAGTCCCCATCCTTTATAAATATGTCTTACAAGTATTTGGAGATGTAGTCCCTGCCCAACTCTCCATACTCCTTCTTTGGAATTCCCATCTCTCACTTTATGGTAGCAACAGCAAACTGCTGAGAACACACTATTCCATGCTGCTTCTTGCTTCTAGGTCATTTCCCTTGATCTCTGCTCTACCAGGGGAACCTGCTCAACTGTTTACCTGCATAACTTCTCTCCCAAGTGTGTCCTCTTCCAGGAATCCTTCCCTGACTTCATCACTCCAGACTGGATTTGGTTTCCTCCTCTACACTCCACTCTGCAACCTGCCTCTATTCTAGCATTTAACTCACTGTGTAACAACAGCCTTTTTCTAAATATGTCTCTATATCTGAAATGTGGGCTTCCTGGATGCAAAGACCACACCATTAATCTTTGCATCAAAATGGTTAATATTTAGCCTGTCTTAAAGAATTCCTTCTTGTGGAATGGTTTGCAGGATGATTTATGTAATTGACTGTCAGCTCACTTCAAAAAAGTCTTCTCTAAATCCTGCATGGTTCAACATAATTGATAACTAACTCTAGGTACTAGAAAGAGAACAGGACATATATATTTTTTGTGCATGGAAAAGGGAGAAGCTATAAATGCAAAATGTCTAATCTCTAATTTCTAACCCCTGATCCTAAGGTAGGTTTTTAAAGTATGGACAACTTCTTGATGAATGTTATTATTCTTAATATCATGATCCATTGAATCATAATTTGGCTGCTGTTGCAACCCCAGGTGACAAAGGAAATTGTCACTACAGTGGACTTGAATCAAATCCCAAGCAACTTTGAACAAGCCCTGAAGACAGCAGACCACATTCTTTGCCCATCAGGGCCAGGTTCGTTCTTACTGGCTTATATTTTTCATTGAAAAGTTTTCATTTTCTCAAAATTTATTTTGCTTGAGGAAATAATATTTGACAATCCTACAAATGAAACTTTCTCTGGTCATATAATTATCTACTTACTTTTTCCAAGCATGCATTCATTTTTTCATTAGAGAATCTGTGGATTTATAGAACAATCATTCATAAAATACAGGATTCCTATATATTGCCCTACAAGTAACACAATGGCATAGCATATTTGTTACAACTGAAGAAAACGCATTTTTGTAATTGTACTATTGGCTATAATTCATGGTTTAATTTAGAGTTGACTGTGTCATGCAGTTTCATGGATTTTTTTTTTACCTTTTTTTAATTGTCACTTACTTTCTAAACCTTGAATATTTGCATAGCAGAACATCTCTTTCTCAGGGGAAAAAAATCACCACAAATAACATGTTTTATCTTCATTAGCTGACCTTGTTAACCATTCTTCATTTCAGCAAAGTTCATAAAAATAGTGTTGAGTTATATTATGTGTGGTGTGTATTAAATACTTGAAGGAGAAAGAAATTGCAAAAGGATTTTTATACATATGAGCTGGAAAGGATGGTGGACAGGTGCTTAAAATGGTGTTAGAAAGATGGGGAGGGGAGGGTCTCATTTGGCCCCTTCCTACTCTTTGTCTCTCTCTTCTCCAGGCCAGAAAGGTCCTGTAACCAGAACCAGAGGAAACAATGCCTTTATCCCTTTTCCTTCTTTTGATTTCTCCTGGGAAGAGGATATTCATTTGTCTGAAGAGGGAGCAAAAAGGTGAGAAGAATTCTTCATTCAGGGTAGGAAGTTATTGAGCAGATTCACATGCAAGAAAAATGACAGAGAAGATGAATTTTGAGGGACTTTCAGGAAGGGGACTTAGAAGATGGTGACTGTCCTTCATTTATAATAGCAGGAGAACAACTATTTTCCCAATTAATCATTTGTGAATTTTCAAATAAATATGTTATTTCTCTATTGACTTATAAACAAATTTTAAACTTTGTTGAAGTTTTTTGGTAGTAGCACATTTACAACTTAAAATTTGCCATTCTTACCACATTTGATTGCCCTCTGTTTGTGCCTGAAGATGACCAAGACAGAAATGCAGGGACACGGGTGTAGGTGTTTCAGAAAAGACTGTTGAGAGGCAGGTACTGATCCTTCTGTGAGAAGCAGATCCCAGGTGAGAGTGTGAATGTCAGGGCAAGAGAAGACAGGCTATATTAATAAGGCGTGGAGGAGTCGGAGTGTGAATTCAGACCATGCCTGTGATAAAGAGGAGCATCTGGCTATTTAAGGAGCAGAAATGTATTCTATTTCTGCCTCCTTTCTATCATTTTTCACTCCATGTCCATCTTATTCCTTTTATACTCTATCCATATAGTAATCACCTTTCAGAAAAAGACTTACTGAAGTTCTTGGGTTGATAAGCATTCAGGCATTATTTGATTACCTATAGTAATTAAAAAATATTTTGGTGCTCATCATTTATTAATTCAGTCACCAGACGAATATGAGGGTTCTTCTCTGTGCCAAGAACTTAGCTAGCTACTGAGAACAGAGGGAGATGGGAGTCACCTCAATAGGTGTCAGCTATGTCAAGTATAAAATGAGGGGAAAGAATTGGGAGAAGAAAGTAGGGAGAATTTAAGGCAGAGGAAGAAGCTCTTAAGAAAGCAGGGATTTAGAGAGTATACACCCTCTGGAGATGGGTAGCTTTGCAGGATGATCAGAATTTAGAGTAAGAGTTGAGAAGTGATGTAAAATGAGGTTGCAGGATCAGCCTGGAAACAGCTTATAAAGAACCCTTCATTATAGGACATGGACTTTAGATGTTCTTAGAATGCAATAGGAAGGCATATGAGGATTTCAAGCAGGAAAATAATATGTTCAGATTTTCATTTTAGAAATGTCAGTCAGGCAGTTGTGTGGGGATTTGAGGTGAGGCTGGAGTTCAGGAAGAAATCAATGCAATAGATCTCTTACGAAATGAAATTGTTGTTCACTTTTCTTTTGCAATTGATATCAAGCACAGCACATTCTAGGAAATAACCAGGGACTCAGGAATATCCCACACTTTCTTTCTTCCCCTACTCAGTAAAACAAAGCAGAATGGAATCCATATCTTTAGAAAGGGACTCTTTCATAAATTATCATACTTTAAAGAGAAGTTGTGATAGCTTGCTAGAATATTGTTCAATCAATGGGAATCTGCCAGAATTGGTTGGAAGTTGCCAGTTCCTGAAACACTCAGAACAAAGATGTTCATTCATAGTTAAACAGTATTGACATGAAATACCCATTTGTTTCAATCCAGACATACCATCCTCTTTGCTCTTTTACACCTAAGAAGACTGAGAGTGATATCAGCCAATGACAATCTTTTTCTTTGTCATTTGGGTATTACAGAATAGCACATGTGCAAAAAATACTATAACAATATGAAACATATTACTGAAGTTCATTTTATAATTTTATACTATTCTTTACCTCTGGTTACAGAATCCTCAAGGCCTAGAGGGGAGACAGCCTAGGTAGGCACCCTGAATGAGTACCTCCAATCTTCCAAAAGGCATTGTAAGCATCATATTAATATGTGACCCGGCCCGTGGGTCAGTCAAACCGGAACCTGAAAGAGGGAGTGGGAATTGGGGGGACAAGAGACACGAAGAATGACAGCAAGACAGGATTCTGATCAAGCTGCAAAAGTTTATTGAAGAGGCAGGGTATATATAATCTGAGGGAGGAGGGGTCATCTGATGTGGACGTCAGCAAGTTGCTAGGTAACAAACTACAGCCTGGTCAGCAGATTTA
>JAQZBX010028467.1:0-27802 GCA_029593785.1 Cabassous unicinctus | reverse complement strand
GAATTACACAAAAACTGATTTGAGCTCTAGGAAGGAAAGGTCACATCTAAACAGTAAGGCAAGGGATGGAAATGGGGATGTCTGTCTGTACAGCATCCTAAGCAGAAACCACAGAGGAGGTTACTGGAGAGTAGAACAGAAAGCTGAACTTTCTTGGTAGAGGGTTCCCCCTTGAGGACAAGCTATGGGGCTCCCAGACATTAGTCTGATGGTTCAAGGCCTTGGTGAACATGTGCAGAATTTTTGTCTTCCTCCCATCGTTTCCTCCCATTCTGAGTAAGTTTGAACAAAGATCAGTAACTTCCTATTTGGGGAGAATTAAAATTAATAATTTTGAGAAAGATAATCTCACTCTTTTCTAAGAATAATAGATTTTTTTTAAAAAGCCTATAGGGACCAAATCTTTTTGAATTCTGTCCTTTAGGGGCCAAAGGTAGATTGTGGTCTCATTGTGGTCTCTTTTTATTTAAAAAATAGTAGTGAAAAAAAAATTTTTTTTTAATTAAAAAAAAAAAAAAGTAGTGAAAGTTGTTCTTTAGATAGTTATTTATCTTATGACTGACCAGGACTGATATGAATAAGTAGATTATATTTGTGTGCTTGAGAAATGTAAATATCTTACTGTGATGTTACCTCTATGAAGAAAATCATAACTCAAACAAATTATACCAGTTGTTATAAGAAGTGTGAACAGGACTCCATTTAAGGAATTTACTAATAGTTGTTCTCTAACAATAACCCGATTTGGACCTTTAGCTATAATATATATTTCCTTTTCGTTACTGAGATTTAAGTAACAAAGACAGCCCTGACCAAACTGTATAGACTCTAGGGGTTTTTGCACATTATATTTTCAAAAGTAAAATAAATCAATTTCACTGGAGAAAATTTTTTAAATAACTTTCTTTTCACAAAATCAGTATAGATTTAGCATTACATTCTATCTTTAATATGAAGATTTTAAGTTTAATTTGCTGTGTAACAACAAAACCTGAAAAACAAATATATTTTAAGATAAGGCTTCAAGGAAAATGCTTATGTTCACTGTTGGAATACCAATATACTATCAAATAGCAATTTTTTGCTTTACTTTTGAGGCCTACTCTGATGATAATTTTCACATTTCTAGCTCCTGGACTTTCACCTTCTGGGAAGTCAACAGATTATGCCTTTGAGGTAGATTTAATCAATCTATTCTTCCTTTCTTTTGTGAATGACCTAGGAAAATATAATTATTTTTGCTAATGTATTATTATTTCCCTTTAAATCTGTGATTAATTGATGTTCCATAATCTTATTATTGATTGAACTGATCAGGCCTTATTTAGCAAAGTACCTTCTTAGGATAATGGAATATAAATCTTCCGATACTGTAAGCAATGTCTAGAATACTATCTGCTGTATTGTCATTAAAATATAACTTCCCTGTTCTACAAACTTTCCAACTTACACCTGTTATACATTAAGTCTTCTTTAGTTTTGTAAAGATAAGAATTCCAAAAGAGGTCAAAGTAATCTACTGAAGCAAGAGTAAAGGAATAATTAATTCTGATGAATTTTTATCACACGGTAAGTAATTATTTATAATCATTTGTTTAAATCCATCTCCTGCCAGTCATCAGTTGCAATGTCTAACAGTTAATGGAATGAGGACATCTTGGGATCCCTGAGGGCACAGACCCCATCTAAAAAGTGCTGCTCCATCCCACACAAGTGCTGCCACATGGACGCAGGCCCAGTGTTGCCAGATTTCATTCAAGACAGATAGGAATCCAGACTGTCACACTGATATTTTTTATCCTTTTTAAAACATTATTAACCAATTAAAAAAAAAAGGGAAATTTAAACACAATGTGGGTCAAACGAAACATGTCTTCAGGCCAGAAATGACTCATCATTCACCTGTTTAAAACCTCTTTTCTCAGCTACGAACTTTATGAGACCATGTCCCTCTCGTTCATATTTATATTCCCAGAGCCTAACACAGTGCCTGGAACATGGCAGACACTCAGTAGCACTGGGTGGGTAGGAAGGTGGATGAATGAATGGATGGTTGGATGGATGGAGAGTCGGATGGATGAATGAAGGGGTGAAGAAACATTTGGAGGAGAAAGCATTTAAATTGGGAAATAAAACATAAGAAATTTGAGAGGGAGTTTTGATGTGGAGGTGAGAGAACAACTGAGAGAGTATGCCGTGTTTGGGAAAAGGTAAGTAATTTCAATGTGATGGGAGCCAAGGTCTCCTCTAAGAGGGGTGGTGGGTCTGAGGCCAGATTAGGGGTGACTTAGAAGACCACACTAAGGAGAATATACTTTATTCCCTGAACAAAAAGGAGCCATTTCAGGTTGTGGTTTGTTTGTTTTGTTTTGTTTTTTTTCCCAGAAATGGAGTGGCCAACTTTTTAATACTTCTAAAACCTAAATCTTTTTTTTTTTTTTCAGATGGCTGTTTCCAATATTAGATATGGTGCAGGAGTTACAAAGGAAGTAGGCATGGCAAGTATTGGAGATTTCTCCTGCTGTAAATGCTACACTTTTTTTAAAAAACATGTGTTAACTGACAACAATCGGGTCCTTTATTTTTAAAGATGCACAATGTTGCGTTTGTCTGAAGAGAACATTGTAAAGTCCTAGTACATTCCAACCCAACAAATTATTTTTGTGATTGCAGGACCTACAGAACATGGATGCTAAAAATGTTTGCTTGATGACAGATAAGAACCTCTCCCAGCTCCCTCCTGTAGAAGTAGTTATGAATTCCCTAATCAGGAATGGTATAAACTTTCAGGTTTATGATAACGTGAGGGTGGAACCAACAGATTCAAGGTATTCTTGGGTGGTGGTTGTTCTTTCCTTTAAGTGAAAGCCAACACATCATGCTGTTATTGAAAATTTACCCCAAACCTCACTTCATGGCATGGCAATTTACTTCTGAAGAATATGACATTGCCTTTGTTCGTTTTTCCTTTTCCAAGCTTCAGGGAAGCTATTGAATTTGCCAAAAAGGGAGCTTTTGATGCGTACGTTGCTGTGGGTGGCGGCTCCACCATTGACACCTGTAAAGCTGCTAACCTGTATGCATCCAGCCCTCACTCTGATTTCCTAGATTATGTCAATGCCCCCATTGGGAAAGGAATGCCTGTGTCTGTACCTCTGAAGCCTCTGATTGCAGGTAACTACTCATCTCGTAGGGTTTTTGTTTTTGCAACTGGCAAAAAGCCTTCAGAGAGATGTACGCCAATACTTCTAGGACCAATTTTTTAACGCTTTCCGATTTGTTCATTTCAGTGTTTCAGTTTGTTTGAAGACCAAACTAGATAGTAGTTCATTCATGTTTTAAATTTCTGGACTTCATTGTTGCACAAATAAGTCAATTTGGGTCAACAGCAGGAGAGTTTGCAGATTTAAGCTATGACGTCAGTATGTGTGGAAAACAAAGGTCATCATTTACATGTTATTAGATCACTCTATGGGTAGGTTTGTCTTCTAGACCCCTCTCTGCTTTGTCCCATTTTGCCAGCCGGTGTGGTGTTTAAGGGGAACACTGGCTATTATTTTTTTCTGGCATTGACCCAACCCTTTCTTCCAGATAATGGCTCTTCAACTGACCTCGGGCTTTGTCTCTGACTGAGACATGTGGCCTGCATGGCCTTGCTCTGGGGGACATCTGCTCTGTGGTTGCCCAGGGTGCAGGCATGCAAATCCAAAACAGAATGGCTTGTCTGTTCCACCAGGAACCGTGGAACTTTCCAGTCTGTTCTTCCCTCCCATCGTCATAGCTGCTAGCATATTATTGCTTTAAAGTTTTATAGCTAAAGTGCTCTGTTTTAGTAACTGGAAACTATCCTCAGTTTAAAGTTTTGTTCTCTCTCTCTCACTCTTTGCTATTGTGGAAGGGTCCTGTAATGGGGTACGAGTAGTTGATGGCAGATGAACCATTTTGACAGGAATTAGGAATCAGCAGGGAGCAGCATAATTGATGTCTGGCAAATGGAACACTCTGGTGAAACTGTGTCAGCATCACACAGAGAGGTGATTAGTAAAGTTTAGGAACTTGACAGAAACACAAAACCATGGAGCCCAGCAAAAGCAGGACATTACTGTGCTTGCTGCCAGGAGGGAATAAAGATGTCTTTCAGAGACGGCAAATATGTGTTTTCTTACAGGATAGGCCGAGCAGCCTGCGTTTGAACACCCAGTTGCAGCTGCTCACGCCAGGGCGCTGGCAGAGCCCGGGGTGCCAGCTGGGTCGGCACAGCCGCCCTTTATTCTCTAACTTTGCTCATTTTCCAAAGCTGAATTAAGTATCTCCACTAATCTTTATTTAGATGCTTTATTATAATTAATATTATTTTGTTCAAGTCCCGACTACCTCAGGAACTGGGAGTGAAACTACGGGGGTTGCCATTTTTGACTATGAACACTTGAAAGTAAAAACTGGTAAGAGCTTTGCCCATAAGTTTGGTGTTTTTGGTTTTTATTTTGTTAACCCTCTCTCCTACCTTTTAGCTCCCCCTTTTCTTTAATCCTGATATTTAAAAGATAAAGAGTTATGAAGTTAAGGAAAGGATATGTGCATTTGTATATTTTATTTCTTTTTCCAAGTACATATAAAAATATGAAGCAGTCTAACAAACTTTCTTTTGAGAATTACCTATGAAAAGCCTATTGAAATACCATGAACCCTGATTGGCCATTTTTATGCCCAAGTTAGTCACTGTATATCAATGACAAATGGTTGTTTCCTTTCTCAGTCATCTTTTTTCACATTTTAAATCAACTTTTTTGACATTTCATTTTTATACAATAAAATGTACACATTTTAAGAATCTGGTTTGATGATTTTCACAAATATTACACCAATATAACCAGCACCCCAATTGAGATATAGAACATTTCTGTCACCCCAAAAAGTTCCTTCATGCTCCTTGCCAGTGGGTCCCCCAGCCCCAGCCCCTGGTGACCCCTGTTCTGCTTTCTGTCTGCTTAGTCATTTTTATCCTATCTTCTCTGTCTCTCATTTACTCTCAGCTAATATGGTAGAAATGTCCCTCTCCTTGACCCTGGCTCAATATCCTGCTTCCAGGCTCTTGTAGCAGGATAATATTGATATTCAGCTGTTACATTTGTAGTAACTTCTCTTTTTAGAATTAAATTACATTATTCTTTGACATTGTGAAAGATAGTACTAATAACAGTGGCCAACATTTAAATTCTGCCTTACAGTTTTTAAAAGACTTTTACATAGTATTATCTCCTTCATCCTTACAAGAGCCCTGTGAGGGATGAAGACCCTGTGCTGTTATAATCCAATCCTATAGATGAGGGAACGCAGAGTGGTGTTCTGGTAAACCAGTTGTCTGGATTATAAAAATAATGCATCCATTTTTTTAAAGCCCTGATGTGTAGCATTTGCCAATTTCCATGGTATAAATACTCCTACCTTGACCAATGATGTCACCCAAAGTGGAGTTGGGAAGACATCTTAGTTTCTCAGGGCTGCCATAACAAAGTACCAGAAAGTGAATGACTTAAAAAAAAAATAGAGGGGAGCAGATGTGGCTCAAGTGCTTGAGTGCCTGCTTCTCCTGTACGAGGTCCCGGGTTTGATCCCTGGTACCTCCTAACAAACAAACAAACAAACAAACAAAAAACCTAGCTCTCATTGGGGAGCAGATGTAGCTCAGTGGTGGAGCACCTGCTTCCCATGTACAAGGTCCTGGGTTCAATCCCCAGTACCTCCTAAAAATAAATAAATAAATAAAAATAAAAATCCATTGTCTCAGTTTTTGAGGCTGGAAATCCAAAATCTGTGGGGGAGGGTCCTTCCTTGCCTCTTCCTGGCTTCTAGTGGTTTGCTGGCAATCTTTGGGCTTTCCTCTCTGCCTCTATCATCACATGGCCATCTTTTCTCTTTGTGTCTGTCTTGTTACGCAGCATTCCCCTCTCTTTTGTCTGTGTCCAAATTTCCCTTTCTTATAAGGACACCCATCATTTTGGACTAGGGCACACTGAATCAAGCTTGTCCTTAGTTTCATGTAACTAATTCCATCTGAAAAGACTCTATTTCCAAATAAGGTCACATTCTGAGGCTCTGGGGGTTAGGACCTCAACACATTTATTTTGGGGGGGGACACACACAATTCATCCCTTAACACATGGGGTTCTTAACAAGGGGTCAATGAGCTTGAATTTAAATTAAAAAAAAACATTATTTTTGTGGGGACATGTTAGTGCAGGTGTGATATAGTTATTAAATAATACACAGTGTAGTGTGGACTTAGTAAGGGGTCCGTGGTTTTACCTGACTGGCAAAGGAGTCTGTGGAACAAAAAAGGTTAAGAACCCCTGCCCTAACAGAAGATCTGTGCACAGTTGGCAATTTAGAACCAATAGGAACCACCTCAGCATATAACTGAAAAGCCTGTTTCTTACTCCAAATCTTTTTCCACCACTTCTCGCTGCCCTCCTTACATGAAAATAAATCTTATCTCATACTTTTTTTTTTAAGATAATTTATTACCCTAAAGTTTTTTAATTTTTTGAAATGGTATTGATACCTTTAGCCTCCATTGAACATTCCTGTTTCAGGCATTGCTTCACGAGCCATCAAACCGACCCTGGGGCTGGTGGACCCTCTGCACACCCTCCACATGCCTGACCGGGTGGTTGCTAACAGTGGCTTCGATGTGCTTTGGTAGGTACCAGTGCCACTGGAGGGGCTTTCCAGTGCTGGAGTCTGTAGACAGTACTTTATTGCTCGAAGTACTTGATAAGCATTCATTGATCAGTGCTCTACAACCACCCTCGCTTTGGCTATGATTATCCCTTTCTTCAATGAAAATATTGACATCATAAAGGTTCAAGGACTAGGTGAGCTCCTGTGTGAGCTGCAAGGCTGCTGGTCAAGGTGGACCACATCAGCTGCATCTGAGACCACAGGAACACTAAAGGAAAGGTTTGGACTGGCGTGCAGCTCTCAGAACCTCAACACACTGCCTTTACTACTACACTTTAGCTAGAGAATGCCTGGGGCTGCCACAGCATGGGATAGGGCAGGGCAAGGAGTTGACATTTCTTCCCTGAGCATCAACTTGGGCATGATGCTGTTGGCACTGAGCCCTGGGAGATAGAAACCTTTGTTTTGTTGATCAAGAAAACTGGGTCTGAGATGTTGAGTCCCACAACATGTTCCTCGGCTTCAGCTGCTATATGCTAATGGCTCTTTACTCAGCGTCTCCACCACCGACCTGGGTGCCAGGCCTATAGTCCCAGCAGCCTCACCAAGGTCCCATAGGCACTTCACATTTAGCATGTCCCAGACTACCCTACTTCAACCATTCACAGATTCACATATTTCATAGCATCTCTAAAATCAGGACATCTCAATATTTGCAGTATGGCAGTATTTTTTTCTTTCTCAGTGGCACATAAAAAATGGTGCATCTTATATGCATGGCATCTTCAATTCGATAAAATTTGGTAATTCTCTTAACACCCCCACCCCACACCCATAGCTTCTCTTCCTGAGTCCCTTAGCTCAGGGAATAGAGACCTCTCTCCCTTCTCTCATCCCCACAAACAGCCAGCAGATTCTATCTCTTGTCTTGAATTAATTTCTCTTATATTTGCCCTTCCTCTCAATCTTCATTGCTGCTGCCTTAGTTCCAGCCGGCACCAGCTCTTGTCTGGACTGTTGTAGTAGTCTATTAATTGGTTTCTTTGTTTTCATCCCATAGTCCTTCTATCTGTTCTCCACACTGGACTCAACACGCTTCCATGCTGGCCTCAACAAGCAATAAGACCATCATACACATACGCACACCTCTACCTTAAAAGCGTTTCAATAGCTTTCCATACCTACGGGCTGAAGGCCAAGCTCCTTTGTCCCTGGAATGTCCCCAGTGCTCAGCTCTTCATCTGCTAAGAGGGGTATCTTTCAGTTCTATGGGAACGTTCTCTCCTCTGTAGAAACTTTGCTGACCCTTCCATCCCCTCCCTCTTGTAGAAGTCACCATTCTGTCCTCTCTCTTCCCCATTCAGTGGCCTGTGCATTGCCACTGAGACACCTCTGTCTTTGCATGCCCATCTCCTCACTGCACTGTGAGTTGGGTGAGGACAGGGCCATCTCCATCCCTGTTCCTTAGCACAGGTACTCAATGAACACGTTGAAGGAAGTTCACACAACCAGTAGGTGCCAGTGTTCTCTCCAAGTCCATGGTCTGCTTTTCTCACTATATTACATTCCCTGCCAAGAAAACCAGGCAAAATTGTGTCCAGCTACATCCTGGTTACTTAGTACTTAGATGAGTTGTCTCATAGTAACTTGCAAATAAGGGAAATAAGATTACTCTCTCTAACTGTAAATGCATAATAAATGCATAATGGGTTAAGACAGTCACCTTTAAGTGACAGAATGAATGACGAACAGGCCCAAAGACTTAACTATCAATCAAGGAGGGAGGGCTCGGAAGAAAGGAGAATGGTGGTGGTTGCTCTTCCATGTACTTCCCAAGGGACAGAACACCCACCCAAGGGAGTTACAACTTAGGCCCAGTGCCCTGTTCTGAAGATGGACATATCAACTTATTAGACATTAGAGGTGATTCTCCTTGTTAGGACTCCACACATCTTCTGATCATCAATTGGCCATCCTTGCCTATAGGGAGAGTAGCTGCTGTCTCCGTGCTCCTCAGCAGTTACGTTTCTCATTATAAATCAATGCTCTGATTTACAAAGTGTTATACATCGTTTCCATGAGCTCAGCTCAATGAGTCTGCCCCTGAGAAATGGAGCTGCTCTTGGGCTTATAATCTAGATGCAATCTAGATGCACAGCAAAGCAGAGGTCAGACTCTGGACCATTGTGGCCTCACTGACACGGTCACCCCTTCCTCCCCAAGTGGACCCCTCAATTTTATGCTATCCCACACATTCCCTGTTTAACACCACAAAGTCATAGCATCCATCTACCAACTAAATTTAAAAATAATTTCCTAATGCCTTGCTCAAAAGATGTTATCTGATTCTCAGACTTAGAAAAAGGTAAATTCTCCATTGCATGAGTGAAAACTATAATTCTTGCAGAATATGTATTGTTATATTGTGTTCCCAGTGCACCATTGACCTAGAGGATTAGGTTTCTTCTCCTTTTCTTCAGTTGATTAGCCACACTTAATGGCAGAGCCAGTGGGTAGAGGAAACTTTAGAGCTTGGTTCTTGAAAGTGTTACTGCCCTGAGTTTGGGGCACTTAAGAAAAAAATAATTTTTCAGGCCAAGAATTAATTGTCATAGTTAATAATTAGCATATAAGCTTTACAATGTGCCAGGCACTATTCTAAGTGCTTTACATTTGTCAAATCATTTCATTTGCTCAACAATACCATAAAGAGGAACTATTCTTTATCGTTGTTTTAGACATGAAGAAATGGAGTCACGGGGAGGTTAGTAACCAGCCCTGGGTCTCCAGCAGGAAGGGCTGGTGCCAGGATTTACACCTGGGCAGCTGCCCCCTGGGACTGGTTTCTGACCCATTCCACTGAACTTTTACTTGAAACGTGGCTCAACAGGAATCTAATATAACTGCCCCTTTTTTAGTAATACAGTATTTGATCAATGCAAGGTATAAAATGGCAAATATATCCTACAAGGAAGTCGTTTTTCAGATTCCATGCTTTTTTTTTTCATGGCTTAAATGTTTAATAATTCAACACCATAATGATTTATTTTTACTGTAAAGGGGCCATATGTAATTTTACACACACTGGTCAAAAACACTGTAGTGCTGTTCATATAAACGTCACTGCATTGTTTTCTGTAATAAATGATGGCTATCAGTGGACAAGAGGCTGACTAGTGGAATTTATTGGGATTATCGGTACTCACTAGCATATCCACTGTGGAGTGAGAACCAAACGTTTCACAGACAATTTTTAATCTGAATGGAGGGAAAGATGAAGACAACACTTAAAATCTGTGTATTTTAAATATTTCCTGTTAGCCATGCCCTCGAGTCCTACACGGCCCTTCCCTACCACCTGCGGAGCCCCTGCCCTTCAAACCCCATTGCCCGGCCAGCATACCAGGGCAGCAACCCCATCAGTGACATTTGGGCCATCCACGCGCTGAGGATTGTTGCTAAGTATCTGAAGAGGTATGTCACCCGGAAGGGCATAGGAACAGAACAGAAAAGCCACATAAAACCTGAAACATTTCAAGCGGGTTGTTCATTGGTCAGCCAGTGAATGTGTAGAAATGCCAGAGGCCATTCATCTCTGAAGGGATCAGAGGGCTGGAGCGGGGGCCATATGAGGACAGATGACACTGCACCCCTCAGTCTGAAAGGTGAAGGCTGCAAGGTGACAAACAGGAGCCCTCCGGTGATCCCACCAATGATTAAAGACGCAGATGGAATAGATGGAGGTTTATTCATCAAATCCTCAAAACTAAAGCCAGTAATGTGGTTACTTTTCTTAGAAAATATACATGGAACGTTAAGTGTTTAAGGAGCATGATGTATACAACCTACTCTCAAACGTTTAGAAAATAGATGACAAATTAATTGATAGAGATAGATAATAGATAGATGATAGATAGACAGAATGGTAGAACAAATATGGCAATCTGCATAGAAGATATATTGGAGTTTTCTGTATTGGTTTTGTTTTATTTTTACAACTGTCCTATAATTTTGAAATTATTTCAAAGTAAAAAATGCATTTAAAAAAAACAAACAAAAACAAAGCTAGCAGAGGGGAGATACATTTGAGATTTGGCCACCCAGGGCAGACATGAGAATCACAGAGGCTGATGTAGGTTGTACTTATCCAGGGTCATCCAGGGGCACACAGAATCAACCCATTAGGTAAAAACACATGAATTTAATTTAAGAAATAAATGTATAGCGTTCACTGTCCCAGGAGATTATAAAAGCAGAAAATATAAAGGGATTCCTGAAAGATTTTAAAAGATTTATGAATGACAGAGCCATAATAGGCTCATGAGAGAGCAAAGATAGACTCGGGTGAAGGCAGGTAACTGAGACATTAAAACATATACAAAGTCAAACTCATTAATTGTATTTCTGTATAATGGAGGGATAGGGCCCTGGCAGGTTAGGCCTAGATATAAGCTTAGTGCCTCATTTGGCCTTGAGATGGAAGATTCCACTGAAGAGGTGGGCTTGGAGAAGAGGGAAAGGAAACGGAATTCCTTCAGGCTTTGGGAGACCACCAGGGAGACCCGGCAGCATCTGACTAGGCAGAAGCAGCCTCAGTCTGGTCAGCCAGTTTGTTTGACAGGAACAGAAGGCTTTGGCAGAGCAGGAGCTAGAGGTGAGGGGATAAAATGAACAAACGAAGACAGGAATCTCCATCATCTGCTTCTTTAGCTTGTTAGAAGAGGAATAAAGAACTAACATTGGGTTTTGAAAAGGAGACAGAGATGCCTGATGGTTTCAAAATGAAAGGAGGGAAAAAGGCTGTGGCACTTGTATTTCATAATACAAGCCCTTGCTCAAGGCAAAATCGCTCCAAGCCAAGTAAGAAGTGAGTTCACTTGGCAGTCTCCAGGCATCTTCCCTGAGGCAGTGTTTTCAAGCAGTTCATGAAGGAAGATTGGGCTGGCTCTGAAAGGCGCCTTTGGGAATTTGCTTTTCCGAAGTGGCATTGGGGACATACAGATTAAGCAAAGGCTTGTCCTACACTGACATCCTACTTACACAATTATAAATGTTGCAATACATTTTCCACAGATACCA
This sequence comes from Cabassous unicinctus, assembly GCA_029593785.1. Lineage (NCBI taxonomy): Eukaryota > Metazoa > Chordata > Mammalia > Cingulata > Chlamyphoridae > Cabassous > Cabassous unicinctus. The sequence continues at coordinate 16,042 of JAQZBX010028467.1, read as the reverse complement.
AAAGGGGCCCCTAGTGGGTCCGACCTGAGGCACTGTCAGAGAAAGAATGTCTGGGCGGGCTGCCTTCGGCCTGCTGGTAGACCCAGGCACTGGGGCTCATGTCTGCAGGCCCGTCACGGCCCTGTGCATTCTGAGTATATGTTTACTTTAAGTCCATTCACAACTTCAGTCACGGTCACTGACAAATGAAGAAGAATGAGTCTCAGGGTACTTTTCTACAGCACTGTTCAAAATCCAAGGGTCAGTGCTTTGCTTCCCCTGGTGCTTGTATATCACGGGTAACCTGACAGTGTATTTATTATGCCTTTGCCGGGACCACTGATGAGAAAATATGTTTCCCTTTGGTTTTCACTGAGAAGACAAGTTGTCGTTTGAATAACTTGCCTAATTTTTCTTCCTATGAAGTAGCATTTCTTTTTTTCCAGCTTTTTCCCTCAGGCTGCACTTTATTCAGTAGGAAATGCCAGTGTTGACATATTATTGTTAGTTATTTATGTCATTCACAGGGCTGTCAGAAATCCTGATGATCTTGAAGCAAGGTCTAATATGCACTTGGCAAGTGCTTTTGCTGGCATTGGCTTTGGAAATGCTGGTGTTCATCTGTGGTGAGCTAATCTGAGTTTTTCTTTCTTCACCCAAACCTTGCTTTTACATTTTAAAAAAATGTCTATAACTTAGGACAAGTGGTAAAATTTAAATATGCTATAGAAGGAAGAAATTTAACTTTAGGTCCCTAACTATTTTCTTAATTCAAATGTAATTTACTGGGTCATGGATTTTTGCGGGATAACACCTTTATTGCTATATAATTCACATATCAAACAAGTCACCCATTTGAAATGTGCGATTCAGTGGTTTCTAGTGCAATTCAGTGGTTTCAGCCATCACCACAGCCAATTTTAGAACATTCTTATCACCCCCAAAAGAAACCTGATTCCCTTTAGCTGTCACCTGCCAATCCTCCCATCCCTCCAGCCCTGGACAACCACAAATCTACCTTCCATCTCTACAGATTTGCCTGTTCTGGATATTTCAAATAAATAGAATCATGCAATATGTGGCAATATGTGGTCTTTTGTGTCTGAAAACATTTAGCATAATGTTTTCAAGATTCATCCATGTAGTAGCCAATACCAGTACCTCATTCCTTTTTCTTGCTGAATAGTATTTCATTGTATGGATATACCACATTGTGTTTATCCATTCATCTATTGATGAATATTTGGGTTATTTCCACTTTTGTCTATTATGAATAATGCTGCTATGAACATTCATATAAAAGTTTTTTTGTGGACATATGTTTTAATTTCTCATGTGTATACCTAGGAGTGGAATTGCTGAATCATATGGTAACTCTATAGTTAATTTTTTGAGGAACTGCCAGACAGTTTCCCAAAGCGGCTGTACTATTTTACATTCCCAAGAGCAGTATATGAGGGTCCTAATTTCTCCACATCCTCACCATATGTCATGGATTTTTCAAACCCCAAATGCAGGCTTTTTCCCTCCTATTTTCTCACAAAAAGAGAAGGATTAGAAAATTTGTTAATACCCCAGGATTAATCTTCTTAATCAGAATAGTATTGCTATGTTGCCCTAAAATTTTAAAAACAGTGAACACTAAGAATTCAGAAAAGGTCTTTGCTAGGGAGACTGCCATGAAATGGACACCCTCAGACTCTGATAGGAGTATGGATTGGCATCACCTTTCCAAAAAGCAATGGAGCAAAATGCAACTAGAACTTAAAAATGTTTAAAGCCCTTGACCCACTAATTTTAATTCTAGGAATCTAGCCTAAAGAAGTAACCACGGTATGATCAAAGAATTTCCTCACAAAGATGCTCATCTAAGTGTTATTTATAATTGAGAAATTTGGATGCCACCTAAATTTCCAATACTTTGGGAATAGTTAACTAAAGTACAATACTTGAAGAACAAAATAAGACAAGGTGTTAAAACAATGTTTTAGAAGAATAGAAAATTATATGGAAAATGTTTACAAAGAATATTGAGTAACAATGTATATGTGAATTAATTAATTTGTATTAATTAAGTAGGCAATATATAAAACTATATACACAAAAACATATGCTCAAAAAGACTACTATTAATGGGAAATAGTCTATGATAGTTATCTCTGGCAAATAAGATTATGGATAAGTTTCATTTTCTACAGAGTACATATTCAACTGTTAAAATAAATAAAATTAACCTAAAATATTGATTTATTGACCTACTGATTAGTTGTTACATACTTTTGAAAGCTACATGAACCCTTTCACGTCATGAAAGCACACTAAGCAATAATTTTCTGAATACTATGGATCTCGACGGAGGGAAAACAGGTTCCAAAGTACCCAACAACTCAGAGAACAGATCTACTTCACTAAGGAGGATAGGCTGGGAGTGCCTTTATACATATATATAATTGTACAGTTCACCAATATATTCCACCTTTGCACAAAATATAAATCTTTTGGTGAATCAGCATAAAGTTATCCAATAACCTACATAAAAAGACTTATAGATCATTCCACTATTGTAAAGCATTCATCTTCAGTATACTAATTGTAAAAATATTAAGTTGATAAAATGTTTGTTTTCTGGATCATCTAGTAAAGTATAATATCTTCCTACTTGTTTACTAAAAATTCAAGAGGATATAAAGAATTGTTTTTAAAAGTTACTTTTCTTGATGACATCTAAATTTAAATAAATTCTCGAGGTAGAATTCAGGTAAGGGAATCAATGAAACTAGAATTGATTAACATAGCTTTTCAGGTTAGAATAATCATTTATTATTCAACTATGTAACATTTGGGGGGGGGGGAAGGTATCAATTATCGGCAGAACAAATCACTGGCAGGCCAAGACTGCATGTCTTGGCTTGTAAAACTCCCCCAGGGCAGTGTCACGACAAAATACAAAATGCATGGCTCAGAGCTTAAATACAGAAACTTCAAAGTGAATTCTTGATTCTTAGACATAATAAGATTAACTGATGTGTTGGGGGAGCAATCTCTTGGATCAACACTTTTTAATGGCATAAAATTCTATGAGCATCTGAATTTGAACACTCCCGAGGTTTTGTTAATAAACTCACTAAATGTCGAGTGTGTAACAATATATCCTTATATCAGAAGAAACAGAACACATGACTTTGTGAGATCATGACACTGTCAAGAGACTGCAAGTTGCCGCCCATAAGATTACCTTTGTATTTGTATGGTTAAGTTGAATTCCTGATTTCTTTGTCAACATAAGCAATTTCTTTCTTTTCTAGCCATGGAATGTCTTACCCAATTTCAGGTTTAGTGAAGATGTATAAAGCAAAGGATTACAATGTGGATCACCCACTAGTGGTAAAATAATAATAAATGATTTAATCAAATTTTATATTCCTTGCAATTTCCATAAATATATTTGTCACTTTTTGATTGCTTAGAGTAACATTTTGAATATGCAGGTTGAAGAACAATTTTGCCAGTCACTGTGTCTCGTTTCTCTTCAGCCTCATGGCCTTTCTGTGGTGCTCACCTCCCCAGCAGTGTTCACTTTCACGGCACAGATGTATCCTGAGCGGCACCTGGAGACGGCAGAAATACTGGGTATGACCATTACTCATAAATCTGTGATCCACAAATGTGAGCACTCCCTAGAGTTGCTTCTGAATATAATCCATAAAAGAAAATACCAAAAATGTTGCTTTAAGGTAAACAATAAAATGTCCAAAGTCCTAGCCTGCATTAAAGTTCTATAATTTTATGTTCCCGAGAGTCTATTAACAATGAAATGGAGCCAGATATTGCTTATGTTAAGTTTATAGTAATAGTCTTTTCTGTTTTCATCTCCAAGGAAAGTGTAACTCTTTCTATACTAGTGATGTTGTAAATGGCTTTGGCTATGTTTAATAGATAAAAAATGAATCGACAGTAAATTCCAAATTGTAGAGAATCTAAACAACTAGAAACTTTACAAAAAGATTCCCAAAAGAATTTGTTTGCATACCACAGAGTAAATGAGGTGTATATAATAAGACACCCAGAGAGCCTTTTGAATGTTATAAGAAAGAAAATTATATTCAGGATAGCTGTAGTGTTAAGTAATATTTTGGTATTTTTCTAATTCTTTAGAAATGGTAAGCTACTTATTACATACACAAGATCTCTTGTAAATAGACTAGAGTATTTGGTTAACTTTTAAAACATCTAATCCCCTCTACCTATGTTCAGGATAGGAAGGGAAATGCTAAGAAGAAAACTTCATTGTGCTGCTCTCGCAGCAGCCGTTGGAAAGATTATTTCCAAGAAGGTAGGAATAACCACAGAACTCCTTCTGCATGTACCGCGTCACAACCACTTCTCTCTCACACTCTGCTGCTTGTTCTCCCACCAAGTTCCAGGTGATGTGCTGGGAATATTAACGAAAGGAGCCCAGGGCAGATAAGTGGTTCCCAAGGCTCAATTTCCCAGGGTGTGCTGTGGGAAACATCAGGCGACTCTGCCAGGGATCTCGTTTCCCTTTCGCCTTTCTGCCTGGGTGTGCTGTTGGGCAGTACGTTGGGACTCAAACGCCTTTGTAAACAAGCAAACTGTGTAAAGAGGAGGAAGACGAAAAATAGTAGATTGATGGGAAATAGAAAATCTTAGATAATTTAAAGCTAACAACTCCAGGCCACCAACAAAATTATTAGCGGTTCCTCTGTAAGACAAAAACTCCAGACCCACCAATTCTTTCTTCTTGCAAAGGAAATTTGCTTAATATTATTATTCCATACTTAGCCATTAAAATATTTTGATTTTCTATGTAATCCTGGATTTTCTTAGCTTCAAGACCAATTTATTCTCTTTCCTACCATCCCTTTTTTCTAAAAGACCTCCCAGGAAAACCCAAAGGTTTTGATGATGTGTTTTATGGCAGCACTCCTAGGAACATAAAAGCCTCATAAACCTCATATCATGTGTCACCTTTCCACTTAATCCATATTTTAGCTGCTGCCAGGTAATTCAGACTGGTCTTGTCAAGCGAGGCTTACCGACCATCCCACTGCTCTCCCAACTTTCCCTGAATCTTGTTCTACTTATATCTTTTCCTGGGATACTCAAACGGTTCTCACTGTTGTAGAAGAGAAAGGTTAGGATTGATTTCATCATGTGCTTCAAGTATATGGAGGTGAATGGTACATTCCGGTCTCCTCTTGAACAAAGCAAGAGAAGGTGGACTCAGACTAGAGTGTGAGGCATTTTGGGTAGTCTTTGGATACTTCTGCGTTCCATCTGTAAAATGCTTAACTTCTTGTCAGTGAATGGGTTCAACTAGAATAGACAGGGGTTTGCTAAGGACTGTAGGATCAGTTCCCGTTGTCTGGGAGCTTTCACTGACACCCTGCCTAAGAGCAGAACATCCTGGTTCTTCCAGATTTATGTCTATGATTTAATGTAAGTATTAATGACTAAAAATTCTGCCTTACAAATCTTGACACTACACAACCTTCTTCCCACTTCACCGATAGCATTATTGTGTACATATTAAGCACTGTTTTTTGAGAGTTCTTGGTTCTACACTACTGGTTATACGATATTTATTTATAGGAACCCACCCTGTCCTTCGGCAACAGAGCCCAAAATAAAAGATTTTATAACGGCAGTGAGAAAACATCTCCTTTCCCAAGCACACAGAATCCATTTTTGTCATAGTTATTTTTCTACTTTTTGGTGGTTAATTTTGGAGTTTTTGTATTTCTATATCCTTGTCTCATAAGGTTTTTGCAAAGATTTCTTCTTTTTTTTCCATATATTGCTGTGAGAAAGGACGTTAAGCGCCTAAACCTCTAGATGTCAGCAAATTCCAAGTCTTGAAAATCACCTCAGCTGTGTTTTCTCCTACAAATGCTCATTGCTCTTCATCCAAACACCAGCCTTCTTTCCCAGTCTCCTTTCTGTGCCTCTTTTCTTTGCTCTGTTTTCTTTTTCCCGGCCAAGCAGAGAGCAAGCATTTAAGAAATCTCAGTTCCTTGGAAAGGTGAGAGAGAACTTAGCTTCCCCAGCTGACGTCTCCGGCCAAGGCTGGTTGTATGCATTCGTGGTGGCCTGGCCCATCTGTCCTTGGGAACTGGTTATTTCCACCATCTTAGTGAGGGGCACGGGGGTCTTCTTGTCCTCGATGGGAGGGAGGTGACAGGATGTGCACATCATGTGTTCATTCAGCTGATGACCTGATGACCAGCTGACACCCAGAGCCGCTTACTCCTCCCTCTACAGTTGGGACTTTATGTCTTCTAGGAGCCGACATCCGCGCTGTCAGGGCCCAAGATGCGGGGCTTGTCTTGGCAGACACACTCCGGAAATTCTTATTCGATCTGAATGTTGATGATGGCCTAGCTGCCATCGGGTACTCCAAGGCCGATATCCCTGCCTTAGTGAAAGGAACTCTACCCCAGGTAAGAGAGACACAGCCTCATTCCCCATGCCCCTCTAAGAAGCACAGAGCTTTTCATTTCTTTTCAGGAAATGCACGGTCCGGTCCATTTGGTGTGTGATGGGGAGGTGAAAACCCAGGGTCCCTCCAGGGCCTTCCCACCCAATGGGAAGGTGCCAAGGCTCCTTCACTCTTATGTTTTTCCATAAAACTGTGGCTTATGTGAAGCTTTTATGATGCATTTGAAAAGATCCTTTATTAAAATCCAAGGCAAAACAGCCAAATTTATCTCAAACTATGGCAAAATTTCCCTTTTCTCCATTTCTGCTCTTTTAAGGGTCCCCTGTAAAACGATGTGAAACTGTTTCAAAAGGGCCACTAGTATTATTTTCCATGATAGAGAGTTACAAAGTTTTACTATTTTGTGAAGACTAGACATGACCTTTAAATTAAGACTCTTAGAAAATCTCTTTTCATCATCTTTGGGAAATTGTGTATTTTATACAAATCTGCGTCACTTTGAGTCTCCTTTTATTTATTGAAATATTGCTGAAGAATTTAAATTGAGTTGCTATCCTTTATTGGGTAGACTCAACAGATTTAAAATCCCACTTCCCAAGGTTCTCATGAACGGAGTTTCTCCCTCATTGGACCTCTCTTTGATTTAGGATCAGATACCCTTGTACTGTAGCATCCAACCCTAATAGGCCAAGATCCTGTTGATTGCAATTCACCATTAAGTAGAGCGATCAGAGCCATGAACACTTGGCTTGTGGACTATCCCAAGTGCTCACCCAGCACACCCACTTAGTCTGCCTACCCAATATGGGACAGGCAATGAGCCGATAAATGATCTGAGGATAAAGCATTTCTGCCCCTTCAGGATCACCCCCTGACATTGGAATAGGGCCAACAGCTGGAATCCACTCATACAGAATCCTGCTAACCACAAGTAGCAGTGTTTTTCCCTCACCCCACTCCTGTTAAGCAAAGGCCTCAAATGAGCTGCTTCTTCCCCACTTGGTAAGTGCTTAAAATGTCAAAGACCTCACCACTCACATAAGATAATATTTGTAGAGATTGGCTGCACCCACTCACATGGAGCCAGATAGGTATTGTCAATGACCAAAATCACGTAAGGCCATGGGAAGTGTGGGGACTTCGTGACCTGGAAAGCATATGACCCGTCTAGTTGGGTAAGCAGCTGTTCTGCTACAATTTATTACTGCCAAGCATAAATTCAGGTCCCAGTGTTGACAGAACTTCCAATTTGCAAGAAAAATCAGCCACTTGGATGTTTGTGTTGAATTCCCTGATTATCCAATGTACAAACCAAGCATGGTCCATGGGCCAGAAGTTTGCAATGCCTGATTTAGATTCAGGCTCAGCGGATTCAGTTGCATCTGGATATATAAATGAATGAGAAACAGAGGGGTCTCAGAGTTCAGCAGGCCCTATTCTAAGCCCCTGGGCTAACCCACGATCCCTTGGTTCTTATTCGCAAGTCCAAGGGGCTAATTACGAAAAAAAAAGACCCACTAAGGCCGTCACAGTTATTTTATCAAACTTACTAGATTGTATGTTCCATGAGGGCAGAAGCCTGTCTGCTTTGCTCCCCATCCTCTACCTTGCACCTGGCATGGGCCCCTGGCACTCAGTAAACATGTATTCTGTGCACACATGGCTGCAGCCCTCTCCTCCTCCTTCGACTACCCAGGTTTGCTGAATGGCTGGATGGCAGTGATTTCTTTGAGAAGTTTCCTTAGGCTGAGAAGGACTCAAGCAAAGATGGGGGAGGCATGAAGCCTGTCCAGGGACATTAGAGACCCTGTGGTTGGCCTGATTTCAATGCAGCCTTTGGCTTTCACAGCATGGGGCCAGTGACACTCTGCATTCTGCAAGGGAACCTCGGGAAAGTTCTGCTTTTTTCAGCCCAGGAAAGTGTTCAGGAGTATGTATCTGCTTACTTACAAGAACAGTAGCCATGATTTTCAGATGAAGTTTTATGATATTCTTGGCCATCCAATTGCCAATGCCCAAGCATGCATCTTCCCACCATCAGCACAAATTGGCAAGTGTTTACTGTTTTAATTCTGTGCTCCAACTTCCACTTTCAAAAGCTGTTCCAGACAGCAGTAGATTCTGCCTAACATGTGCGATCATCCACTAAAATAGCAAATTAATTAGGTATCATTCTGGATGCCCGAGTGCATATGGGAAATTACAAGGAGCAAAACCAATTTAATTAGGTGAAACTTATTTCAGTTTGATAAAAGGTGGTAGGTAGATTGAATCTTTTGAATACAATTCATGTTTATAAAATAGGAAGCCAGGTTTTCCTCAAGCTGTATTCACCATACAGCTTGTTAGCTGCCTTCTTTCCTTTGATCTCATTTTCATGATTGGGAAAAACAGTTAATTTTAATTAACTAACATGATTGATCTAGTTCCATTTTGGAGTCAATATGATATGTGTGTTGTGTTTGCCTGTGTATTTTCAAAGATTCATAGGACTTTAGAAGGAATCTTAGAAATAAGTTTGTCCATTTTGCAGATGAAGAACTTTGGGATTTAGGGTTTTATTACTTTGGTTTTTTTGGGGGGGTTTTTTTGGCAGCACTGAACATTTTACAGGAATGCTGTAACAACTTCAGAATTTTACACATGTGGTAGACTAATCTTCACTTATTAATATCTATAAGATTTAAGGTAGTGAGAGGGATATATTGGTTCCTGCAAAGAACGTTGCCAGAAAAAATTTCATGTAGTCGACATTTGATAAAGGTTCTTTTGTGTCCAGCAACACGAGATCGGTTTTCTCTGGAAGGAACAGCCAGTCCAGTATCCTTGACCAAATACCACAGCTCATGCTGGTGGCAGCAAATAGCACCCCTGTGTGCAGAGGTTCCAACTGCCAGAGCCAGGGAACAGGCAAGAATAAATTAAGCTTCGAACCTGGATTTCTGAAACCCCTGGAAAGAAACATTTACATTTCAAATAAAAACATTTCATTACCAAGGAGAGCTGTCTACCAAAATGAGCACTTCCACTCCATGGCAGACAGGCCAGCTGAAATGTTATTTTATGGATGTGCTAAAAGTAGTCGTCTGAATTTATTTCAGTGCCCATGTTAATCAGTTGTCCTTCGGTCTTACATGTCTATAAATAATAGCACATTGCTGGACTGCCATCTGAGTAAGTTTCACTTTTATATGATATAGTTGATGTGTGTAGGAACAAATCCAAAATTTGATGTCCTTGCCCTGTTTAATCAATTGCTGGGGTTTAAAAGTGAAACAGAAACTCAGCTCAGGCTTGACCTGAAGTGCTTCTAAGAGTCCTGAACTACTTCACCGAAGATCATTGTAACAGGATCACTGTAAAGGTCTTTTTTTTTTTTTTTTTTTTTTTAAAGAAGCTTTAGGTTACATAAATATTACATCATAAATATAAGGGATTCCCATATACCCCAGCCCTCCCCTCCCCCACTTATAAAGGTCTTTGAGCTGTTGGATAAGACTCTCTCCCATTATAAACAGAATAGTATGGTAATAGCCTTCCACCATAGCAAACACTGAACTTCAGTTTCTGACGCTGCCACAAGCATATACACAGGTTACTATAAACAAGTCTCTGCCTTGCTACAGATTTTCAAAATCCTTTAGGGTCTCTGAAAGACCTGCCGAGATTTCAAAATTTACCTTTGTCTCTACCATACTTGTCAGCATTGTCCCTACCCTTCTTGTCCCTTCTGTCCATCCATACATTCTTCTTTCTGTTCAATCACCCTTTCACTTAACTACTTATTGAATCCTACTATATATACCAGGTGGTATACAGAATATAATGGGGAGGAAAATAAAGTCCCTTTCCTACCTCATGGAGCTTATGTTCTATCAAACAATGAACATCTAACCAAATATATAAATAAGATATAAATGAGGTCATTTCAGATAATGATTAGTCGTAGGGAGAAAAAAACTGAGTAGCTGGATAGTGAGGGATTTGGCATGGGGTGGTGGGGAGGTATCTTCGGTGACAATGGTCAGAGAAGGCCTCTCTGACCCGATGGGAAGATCTGGGGAGAGCATTCTAGGCAGAGGGACAGCAAGGGGACTCGCCCTGGGACAGGGCCAAGTTCACATTCAGGGGACTGAAAGGGAATATGGGAGGCAGAGTCAGAGCTGGGGGGAGAAGCAGGGCCCAATCAGGCTGGGTGGGCGTTAGAGGCCAAGATAAGAGGTTTGAGTCTTGTCCTCCTTGCAGTGGGAGGTCATGGGAGAATGTTAAGCATAGGAATGGTATGATCAAATTAACGCTGGAAAAAAATCACCCTGGCCACCTGCTGAGAGGAGAATGAACTGTAGGCGGCAAGAGGGAAGTGAAAGTGGAAAGAGGGAGACCACTGAGGACACCATTCAAGTAGAACAGGCAAGTGACAAAGGTGACTTAGACTCGTGGTAAAATGGGAGGTGATCAGTGGTCGGATGAGGGGCTTATTTTGGAGGTAGGTCTGACAGACTCACTGATGGATTGCACGTGTAGGGCAAAGGAAAGGGAAATCAAGGATTACTCTCAGGTTTTTGCCTGAGTTACTGGGAGTTTTTATGAGATGAAGAAAATAAGAGAGGAAGCTCAGGGTTCTGTCTTATCTATGGGAACTCTGAGATGCCAATATCCCCCAGCCCCACCATCTTCAGTAATTGAACCAATAACTGTTGGGTACCTACTATGTGTCAAGCACCCTGGTAGACACTGGGCATGGAGCAGTGAGCAAAGCAGAGCCTCTGCCTTCATGGAGCCTCACTCTTCTACCAGGAAGGCTCCCAAACAAACACTTACAACAAGGAAACAGACTGCAAGACCCATGGAAATGGAAACCAAAATATGGCACACACTCTACCTTAATTTCTTTTAGTCCCAGAAATCTGGACACAGGGGAGTCATCATAATATTTTCTCATCCCCTATCCAAGAGAGTATAAGGACCTACTGACCAGACTATAAATAGCAACAGGATGTGCTGGCCATCTTCGCTGATTTGACTAATAATAATCATTGAAGAAATTAAGCAAATCCCTGAAATAGTTGGGGAAGGTAGAGATAAAGCCTTAGTTAATTTAATAATCATCATAATAGAGTCACTTGTTGCAGGTAGCCTGAAACTTGATTTCTTAATTAAGTCCTTTTGAATGTACCCTAAGTCCAAGTCGCAAACTGTTCTGTGTTTGGAGTCAAGGACACTCTCGGGTCTGTTTTCCTTGGCAGCACACACTGTGTCTGGGGCGGTGCGGTGCTCTCCACACCCAGAGAGCCTGGCCGAGGTTGCAGGCTGACGTGGTTTGGTCATTGTTGGAGGTGTTCTCCCCGTGGTTGCTTTGGTTCTGTACATTTGGACAGAAAGCTATGACAAGGGCATAAAACAAGGGGCAATGCCTTTTAACAGCTTCATGGGAGAGAGGCATTACCTCATATGCTTCTCCATTGGGGATCAGCTAGTATAAAGCATACAAGAAATACAATGTTTAAAGATATGACTATTTTCAAGTCATTATTGCTTATGGCCAAGTTAATTGACATAATATGAAGCTTTTACAAACTGTCTTTTCAAAACCCTGGGTAACTCCTTTGATTTACTCTTCCAGGAAAGGGTCACCAAGCTGGCACCCCGCCCTCAGTCAGAAGAAGATCTTTCTGCTCTCTTTGAAGCTTCCATGAAACTGTATTAAGTTTAACTGAAAGAATTACCATTGGCCATCCTAGTTCTGGAAACAATTTGTTAATCTAGCTAGAGCTCTGTCTTCTCATCTTCTGTGTATCTCATCTTACATATAATTTGCCTAATCCTAGTTTAAGTGTGAAATAAATTTATCTTGCAGACAATTCCCTGATCTTTGGAGTCAAGTTACTTCCATAAAACAGGCTGGACAAATGCCTACTCTGTCAGACCCCTGGGCAGGCTTCCAGTGGTCTACATCCCTGTCCCAAACCCCACACAACACTCTGCCCCTGCTGTGTGTATCAAATGGGCAAAAACTCAGTATCTATCAAAAATGTAAATGCACATATCCTTTGCCCAGTAATCCCATGTCTAGAAACTTATCCTATAGAAATATTAGCACAAGTATGTAAAGAAATATGGCAAGGATGTTTGTGGCAGCACTTTTTCTAATATTACAAAATTTGAAACAGTCTAAATATTCCTTAATAATATACAGATAATAAATCATAATATATCAAACAATGAAATACTATTATACTGTTAAGAATGAGATAAATTCACTGGAAATAGGTCTATGATATTCTACTAAGTAGGAAAAAACAAGCTGCAGAACAATTATATATTACTATGGTCTAATTTTTACTTTTTTACTTACACATAAATAGGTCTGTGTACACCTAGAAAAGATCCAGAAAGGTGCACATCAAAAAATTAAAATTTATCAGCAGAGAGACAGACTTTGAATTGTAGAGAATTAAGAGAGAACTTTGACTTTTTACTGTATAAACATCAATATTATTTGCACATATTATTTTCCTAAGTTTAAAAAAAGGGAAGGAAATGAGAAAAATATCACTTTACCATTTTAAGTCAGATTTGTCTTATTTTACAAAAATACTAGTAACACTAATATTTAAAAGGCAAAAATAAATCCAAAGGACTGAAATATTAAAGATACTGATCCACCAGTGAATAATCGCTGTTTTGAGGAAAACACTAACATCCTATATGGTAATTCCCTCTTTGGAAAAAGTTTCTGGTGGTCAGAATAAATTAATTCAAAAGCAAGTAGTTTTATATTACCTTGCAAATAAACTCCAAGGAGCAGAATAATCTGCCTCTCTGTTATTCCCGGCTCATTCCCATGGCTCATTTTTCCTCACAGAGGTTTCCATGCAGATTTGCCTGCTTAAGCTTTTACAGTTTATACCTAACTGTACTTGTCAATTAATTCATGTTTTAAGTTGAATTGAATTTTTAACCTTATAAATAAATAGTGCATATATAATTACATCAGGATTTTTAAAAAACTGGATGGGGAAGGCATTTTTGTGTCTTTCAACCTGCCTGGGCCCACTTTATCTCTATAAAGGTCTTTATTCTTTGAGATTTTTATGTAGCAGTTTAAATAATGTTTATTGGGGGTTTCTCTAATTACATATGTAAAATATATTTATACAAGGTTCAAAACCTGATCATACAAAAATAAAACAATTGTTCATACTGCAGTGTCCAAAAGATAGCCACTGTTTAAAACTTAGAATATGGAGGTGATGTCACCAGCATGGCAACATAAGACATCCCTTTAAAAAAAAACTATCCAGAGATTCAGCAAATAAAAGGACAAATCTCACTTGCTTAGAACTCTTGAGGATGGTAGAGACTGGAGAAGGACTCCACCGGCACTGAATCAAAGAAAAAGAAAAATAACAAGTAAGAAACTTCTACCCCAGACCTGCTGGTTCACTTCCCTCCTCTCACTAGATCCCTTGCAGCCTGGAAGTTACTCAAAGTCAGTGGCCTGGATCCCTCCCACCTCCCAATGGGACACAGATTATAGAGACACTCACAGCAGCAAGTTAGAACCCCATGCATATCCAGACACAGGGACACAAGTCCACAGAGACTTAGGGTGGAACACCAGCTCCTGAGGTGTGCTGCATACAAAAGAGTTCCTGGGAGGGGGGTGAGGGGAGAGAGACACCATGGTAGAACTGCAGATGGCAAGTAGTGCACTCACTCAATCCAGTTTCTTTTGGCTGGACCACCTAAATGCAAAATGGACTTTTCTGGAATGACCCACTTTTGGATTGAGCCCATCTGGGTCCCTGGGGTGGAATACCTTAAAAGGAAAGCTGGAGGCAGAAAAGCCTCACAGTGGAAAAAAAAGGCAGGGGGAGGGCTTAAACTGACCTGCTGTAAGACAGAAGTGTCCCAGCACTGAAAAGTATAAGGAAAATGGGGCACTGAGTGAGGAAGAGAATTTAAACAAATCATAGGAGCTGGGGAGAAAATCCTGCATAAAAACAAACAGAACAGATAAAGATTCCCAGAGAAGTTACAGAGGTAAGGAAGTTTTCTCCTGGAGGTGAAACAATTACACAAAAAGTGCAATCTTAAAAATGGTACCACATATCCAGGGCAAGAATCAGAAGAAGAAGAACTGAGAAAATCCTATCAGTTAAACACAGGCTATTCTAAAAGTCTAGAATAAGTTCAGCCAAGCATCAGAGAAAAGCTTAACATAAAGCCAATCAACAATAAAACCCTAGACAAGAGGGAGAAACTGACCTTCAGAGTTAACTCATCAAGATAATTAGATGCCTAGATATCAACAAAAAATTACAAGCCATACCAAGAAACAGGAAGATATGGCTCAGTCAAGAAAACAAATTGGAACAACTGATCAAAGAAGTTCAAACAAATCTCCTAAATCAATTCAAGGAGATGAAGGCAAATATGCATAAAGAGATCAAGGATATTAAGAAGACAATGTGTGAACATAAAGAATTTTAAAGTATAAAAAGAAACATAACAGAAATTATGGAGATGAAAGGCATACTAGAGGCATACAACAGCCAGGTTGGAACAGGCAGAAGAAAGAATCAGTGAGCTAGAACACAGGACAATCAAAATCATGCAGTCATAAAAACAAATGGAGAAAAGACAAAACTGAACAGTGTCTCAGGGATTTGAGTGACAGCACAAAGACACAAACATACACATCATGTGTGTCCCTGAAGGAGAAGAGAAGGGAAAAAGAGCAGAAAGAATATATGAGGTAATAATGGCCAAAAAATTCCCAACTCTTAAAAACATAAATATACATGTCCAAGAAATGCAACATACTCCAAATAGAATGAATACTAATAGCCCTACTCCAAGACACATACTAATCATAATGTCAAATGCCAAAGCAATTCATCAAATATAAGGGATCTTCAAGACTAGGTGTTGATTTTTCATCAGAAACCATGGAGGCAAGAAGGGAGTGGTGTGATATATATATATTTTTTAAGGTACTGAAAGAGAAAAACTGCCAGCCAAAAATTATTTATCCAGAAAAACTGTCCTTGCAAAATGAAAGAGAGTTTAAAATATTCACAGATCAACAGAAACTGAGAGTTGGTCAACAAGAGACCTGCCCTACAAGAATTACTAAAGAGAGTTCTGAAGGTTGAAAGGAAAAGACTGGAGAGAGTGGCTTGGAGTAATGTGAAGAAATGAATATTATTAGTAAGGGTAACTAAAAGGGTAAATGCAAACCCCAATAGTACTGTATCCTCAATATATGACTCTACTCTTTAATTCTTATAAAAGTCAGAATACAATTAAATAAGAAAAAGGTATGTTTCTTGATAATGGATATGTAAAACATAAAGTGGTAAAGTGGGACAAAACAACATAAAGAGAGGAAATGGAGGAAAATGGGAGCAGAGAATTTGTATGCTATTGAAGCTAGGTTGGTATCTTTTTAAAATTAGTAGGTTATAGATGTAGGTTGCATAATATAAACCCCTGGGTAGCCACAAAGAAAGTATTTTTTAAAATATATAGAAACAGAAACGAGAAAGGATTACATCAGATACATCACAAAGATCAACTATACAGAAAAAGAGATTG
>JAQZBX010028466.1:0-27795 GCA_029593785.1 Cabassous unicinctus | reverse complement strand
CACCCCCACCCCTTTTTGCATCTATTCGTTGGGCAATTCTCTGAGTCTGTTTCTTGCCCTCTCTTTTCATCCTTCTCCTCCTGTCTTCACCGGGATTCAATCCTGGGAACCTCCAATGTGGAAAAGAGGCGTCCTACCACCTGTGCCACTTTAGTTCCTGGTGTTTTGGGGCATCTCATCTTGGCTATCCCTTGTGTGGCTCTCCTATTACATCATCATCTTGCTGTGTGGCTCACGGGGCCTGACGGTGCACTCACGCACGGGGCCTGACAACACACCCACACACGGGGCCTGGGGGGCTTACCCACTCATGGGTCCTGATGACGCATCCATGCCCGGGGCCTAGCAGCCTGTGTGCCTTCTATATTTTTTCTTTATTTTACCGGGAGGTCCAGGGGATCAAACCCAGGTCCCTCCATATGGAAGATGGACGCCCAACCATTTGAGCCACATCCACCCCAGCGTCAGTCTTTTGTCTTGTGTCCTTTTCCTTTCAACCTGCAGGACTCTCTTTAGCATCTCTGGAAGGGCCAGTCTAGTGGTGACAAACTCTCTAAACTTTTGTTTATCTCGAATGCCTTAATCTCTCCCTTAGTTTTGAAAGATAGGAATCCTTGGTTGGCAAATTTTTGCTTTTAGCACTTTGAATATGTCTTCCCACTGCCTTCTTGCCCCCACAGTTTTTGATGAGGTTGACACTTTGCAGCTCCCATGTATGTGACATGTTGCTTCTCTCTTGCCGCTTTCAAAATTCTCTCGTTATCTTTGGCATTCAGCAGTTTGATTATCATGTATTACGTGTGGGTCCATTTGAGTTTGAAGTTTGTTGAGCATCTTGGATGTGTATATTCATGTGTTTTGCTAATGTTGGGAAGTTTCAGCCATTATTTCTTTGAATATTTTCTCTTCTCCTTTCTCTCTTTATTCTCCTTTTGCAGTTCCTGCAACGCATATATTGGTATACTTGACAGTGTCCCACAGGTTCCTTTTCTTCATTCTTTCTTCTCTCTGCTCCTGGATGATTCCAATTGTCTTATCTTCCAAGTTCACTGATTATTTCGTATGCCAGCTCCAATCTGCTCTTGAACCTCTCTAGGGAATTTTATATTCTGTTACTGTGTATGTGGTCTTCAGCTCTGTTTGGCTCCTTTTCATAATTTCTCTCTTTATTGATATTCTCTTTGTTTTCATCTGCCATTTTCCTGATTTCATTTACTTCTTTGTCCATTTTTTCCTTTAGCTCTTTGAGCATATTTAGGACCTCTTTTTAAATGTTTTTGTCTGGTATGTTACAGGGCTGGTCCTACTCATTGAGGGTTTCTAATGCTTTAATTTTCCCCTTTGCCTGAGCCATCACTTCATATTTCTTTGTATGTTTTGTAATCTTTTGTTGAAACCTGGACATTTTTATATTTTATCGTGTTATCACTGGAATTTAGACTCTCTTGCAACTGTTCCTTTAGCTTGTATCCAGCTAGTGTTATGATACAGCTTTCCTTGAATGCCAGGAGCTAACCGAAAAAAAAAAGAAGGGAGAAAGGAAGAAAAAAAAAAAGCACACCATTCCCAGTTTTTGCAGATTGACCTGTATGTGTGCACTCCTATCCATACAATGAATTTAGAGAATAGCACCAGACCAAAGTATAGAAACCTCATTGAGCCTTTCTGCATGGGCATCTTGTCTTAGGAATATGCTGTGGCCGGAGGAATTCCCGTTTACATGCATATAGATATGAATGTTCCTTTTTCTCTTGGAAACAATTTCCTCTTGGTCCAGGCACTGCACTGTATATCTTACAGCCAGCAATCCTTGCCCCAGGCATCCATTTGACTGTTCTACCACAGCATTCTGTAGAAAAGTTCATTGAGCTGCCTCTACACACAAAGCAAGTTCTGGGAACGTGAGCCTGTTGAGTATTATCCTGCATTTGTCCCTCAGGCTGTCACCAGATTGGGCCAGTCTTACATGCTCCCAGTATGTGCACAGGGTTAATTTACTCACTCCAGAGCTGGGACCAGGGATCTGCACTGGGAATACAGGCCTGCTCCATGCCAAGCCACTGAGGGGTTAGTGTAGGGGTTAGCCAGAGCTCCGTGAGATCCTACCACTTTTTTTTTTCTTTTTGCTGCAAAGAGCTTTATTGTTTACACTTGACTCCTGGCTTGCTAGAGGGCTACAAGGTGGTTAGTTAAAAAGTGCCTTCTGGATGGAGGGAGGGGTTCAGGCAGAAGTTTCTGCATGGGGGCTCCTAGTAATGCTTGAGGGTGAGCCTTTCAAATGTTGGTTAGGTGGTCACCCATCTTCTTGACGAGTTTTCCCTCCTTGTCTAGGAAATGGCTTTCCAGGAAGTCACAGAGATGAGGGTCCATGTTGGCAGAACCCAGGCAGATCCAAAAGGGCGTGGTTCAGGTTCTTCCCCAGGGCAGTGGTAGCTTCCATGGCATCCAGTGTTTTACTCCATTCTACTTGGGACAGCTTCTGCACCTCCTGGAATAGGGTGCAGCCACATTACTGGTTTCGCTTGGCACCCTTGTGCTTCTCCATTGCCACCTTGCACAAGTGGTCTACACACTTCAGAGTCACATCATTGTGGTTGAAATAGAAGCCCAGAGACAGGTAATGTAGGAGACCTGTAGGAGCAGTTTGATCAGGTAGTTTTTGGAGGCCTCCATTTCAGGAATAATTCTGATGGATCCAAGAGCTCATGGTTGGTCAACAATAAGGAGCTAACAACAACAATAAAAGATATTAGCTAGTCCCAGAAGCCATGGGATAGCCAAGAAGATGGTCCTGGAGATTACAACTGGAGAGGAAGTTGGAGAGTGGTCCAAGGCTGAAAGGGGAGGGAGGGATAGTGCCCTGGTCTGTTCCATCCAAACACTGTTAAAGCAAGAGGCAGATCCTTGGGCCCACTAGGCATGCTGTCCCTACTACTTTTAAGTAGCTTTTTTCTTGACTTGGCACTTGCCCTTTTCCTGCAGTCCTTTAACCATTTTCTGGAGCTTTGAGAATGATGTTTTGCCAGTTCTTGCTATTGGTTCAAATATTTTTGGGGGGATTGAGCCCTGAAGTTTCTCCAGCATCTTGATCCAAACATGTATTATTTTTATTTGAAACTCTTTAGCTCCTGATTTATGCCAATAGTTATATATGGAGTGCTCAGTAGATTTTAATGACCCATGGACCTGGGACCCAGACTTCACAAGAAGGGGCACCCGCAGTGGTATTAGTATCTCTGAGGAAAGGCACAGTGAAGCTGGTCCTGCAAGTGTTAGAAAAACTGCAAACAGTATTCAGCTCTTGCTGTAGGAAGGAACTGCTGCTGTCTTTGGTGATGCTCACGTAAATTGTAAGCAGGCAGGCAGCCCACAGGAAGCAAACAGGAAGAAACAAGTTTGGTCTTCTAGCCCTTGCTATTGCCAGAGCCTAACATAGAGCCAGCTGTCAAAGCAGAAATGTGGTTTGCAAAGTCCCATCTCCAGCATCACAAAGCAGGTAGCTTTGCTGCGGAGAGGCACTGCCTTAATAAGTGGTACAGTCCATCCCGCTGGCAACTCAGGATCCACACACCTTTCTATGTATATTTTAACTTCCATGTGACAAAAAAAGCAATTCTATTTGTCTAACAAGATGCAACTCTCATTTGTACAAATAAAGATATTTTTACCTTTCCCCCAAATGAGGAGGGGCAAAGCCCCAATAGTTATTGTATCTCTCTCTGGGCTGTGTTAATTACTACTCAAAATCAATCACAACCCTGTCTGAGTATTCAGTTACTTAAAGAATGAATTGGAAATACAAAACTTGTGTGAAATAATAAGAGAAAGGAAGAAAAAAGAAAATTGTTAATGTATAGTTTATAGATATGATGACTTATTCTTTACTGCTCACAAGGCCATAGTTGCCACTCATTAAACTTTCTTTTCCCATTATTCCTTCCATTTTCCTTTGCCCACAGCCAAGACCTCAGCTGGCTGGCTGGCTGGTTGGTTGGCTGTTTGGTTTACTCTTTATCTGAAGAGTCCAAATCCTCCGTGATTTTGGTTGCTGTAGTCTTCCATGAACTTTTACTATTGGACTATTGTACTAAGGGGAACTCCAGAAAATCCCCTGGCTTCAGATGTAATTCTCCCTACCCCATTGTGCAGCAGTAATCCACTGTCCCGTTGGTTTAGTGGCATGAGGAACCCAAAATGGCCAAAAGCAGTATTATCTTCCAATTCAGTGGAACCATTGACATATCCCTTGGAGGAAAATGCAAGAACTAGGGGCATGGCTAGATGGCTAGATCTGTGATAAACCAAGTATAGTAAAATGTTGATTGTATAACCTGTTTTGTGAGTATGTTTAACATCCATATTTCTACCAACAGTGTTTTCAAAGCAATCTAGGCTTTTTCTATCTCTGAATCAAACTATATACTGCATCCTGCAAGTGTGGAACCTTATCCTTTCAGGGTGTTATATTCCCATTGGCATTATAACTGAGTCTTCAGTAGGCCAGCTCTTTCTCAGTAATGGGATATAAAGTAAAACCAGTGAATTCCACAAACAGGATTATCAGAAACAGTTCTATGTGGAATACCATGGTGAGTAAGGAGTTCTGTAAGTCCACAGGAAGTGGTGCTGGCAAGAGTGTGCCAGGCAAGGAAGCCAAATCCATATTCCAGAGTACATGTTTGTTCCAGAGAGTACAAATTCCTGCCCCCCCTTTGTGATGAAAGGGGTCCAAAGTAATCATTATGTTTCCAGGTGGCTGGCTGGGCCAACTCGGGAGCATGCCATATTGCTATTGGCTGTTGGCAGGTTAAGCACTCGTCTGTCTTGGTAGGTGGAAGTTCATGTTGTTGAGTTCATGGGGCCTGTGGTAGGTTGAATTATGTACCCAGAAGAAAAACATGTTCTTAATTTTATCCATTCTTGTGGTTGTGAACCCATTTTAAATAGAACCCATTAAAGATATTATTTTTAGTTAAGGTGTGGCCCAACTGAATCAAGCTGGGCCTTTAATCCTAGTATGGGAGGCTTTATGAAGAAAAAGCCGCATGGAGAGAAGCAAGAAGCTGGAAGTCAATGGAGCCAGGAAGAGAAAGGAGAGGATATTGCCATGTGATAGAAAAGCCAAGGACCCAAGGATCGCCAGCAGCCAGCCTCGGAATGCCACAGTCTTTGGGGGAAAAGCCTTGCCTTGCTGATGCCTAGAATGTGGACTTCTATTCTCAAAACCTTGAGCCAATAAATTCCTATTGCTTAAGCAAACCCATTTTGCAAAATTTGATCACAGCTGGGAAAATAAGACATTTTGGTATCGGAAAGTAGGGTGCTGCTATTACAAAAACTGAAAAATGTGGCAATGGCTTTGGAATTGGGTATTGGATAAAAGCAGAAAGAATTCTGAGGTACTTGATAGAAGAAAACCTAGATTGCTTTAAAGAGACTGTTGGTAGAAATAGGGATATGAAAGTTACCTCGACTGAGGTCTTAGAAAAAAATGATGACTGTATTATTAGAAACTGGAGGAAAGACAGAAGAAGGTTTGGATTTTTTCCCCAGAATCCTAGAGGTTTGTCCTTTGAATCTCCTGTATTGGTGCTTCCAGAGGCTTCATACAACATCCCTGTGCTTCAGATATTATTAAATTTGCTGGGTCCTAAAGCCCAAGTGGAAGAGGAGCCTGGACTTACAGCTCAGGTCCCCTCTGAAAATGGTCAGTTTTTATAGGTTACTGAGCAAATGTGTTAAGTTAGCACATTCAAATGTGGTACATGTTGCCTCCTAAAAGTCCTCCTAAGTGTGTGAATGGTGGGTGGTGTCCAATGCAAAAACTTAAATTTCACCTTGGAGGAGACATTTCTATTACTCCAGACCATTCCTCCTCTCACCCCAAAATTTCACAGAGTTGTCTGACCCCTAAATTTGGGGTGCGGGGGAGTTAATCCCCCCATCCTCTAGCTTTCATGTGCCTTACAGAGTCTTCTAAAGTACCTGCCAATTCCTGCTTACCAGATCCAGTCAGCGCAGTGTCACAGTGTAGTGGACCAGTGTGCTGTGTCGAATGTCAGGATGATGGACATCTCTGCACGTCATGTTAAGGCAGAGAGCAGGAGAGGTGACTTAGCCTTGAGGCAAGTTGGTGAAAGCAGGCAGTTCCTAGGGGTCCTTGTACAGTGGTGTATTGGTCAGGGTTTTCTAGGAAAACAGAACTGACAGGAGATATATATGTATGTGTATAATGTAGGTATTATGAGATATTTTTTATATAGGAGTTGGCTCACATGACTGTGGATATGGGCCAGTCCAAATGCTGTAGGGCAGGCTGCAAGCTGGGAACTCTGGTGAAGGTTTTCTATGAATACCCCAGGAGAAGCTGGCTGGCTAAAGTAGAGATGTAAATTCTCCCTTCTGACGGCTAAAATCATCACTTCTCCTTTTAAAGCCTTCATCTGATTGAATGAGATGTCTCATTGCTGAAGGCAGTCTCCTCAGTTGATTGTAGATGTAATCAGCTGTAGATGTAATCAACTCACTGATGATTTAAGTCCATGAAATATCCTCACAGTAACAATCAGGCCAGTGTTTGCTTGACCAAACAACTGGACACAATAAACTGACCAAGTTGATGCATAAACTTAACCATCACAAGCGGTATGGAGAAAAAAGTATTTGTCAGGGCAGTAGCCGCATACCAGGTACCAGGAGCTGTTAGATTTGCTCTAAAAAAGATGCTTCACTTGAGACAACTGCTGCAATTAGAGTTACCACATGATTAAGTTTACAATGATATATAGTCATTCTCCAAAATGCATTTGCAGGCCAAACAGACAAGTTAAATGGGGATGTGATAGGTATACCACCTCTGCATCTTCACCTTCTTTTGATGGTGCACTTATCTTTGCACTTCCCTCAGGGATGCTGTCCTGAATCTGATTTCCAGAGGCCTCCTTCTTGGTCCTTCTTACCGTAATGTTCCTTAGTCCATGAGTCAGAGAACCGATACAGGGGTTCTGCCAGTTGTCAGATATGTGTTTTCCAGTTATACCTTCTAGATCTGGGGAAGTAACCACAAAGTAGGTCTGTGGACTTACTGAGCCCCTTGTAATTTGAACTTGAGCTAAGACTCCATCTGTCACCTGATGACCATAAGCCTCCATTTTGACTGGTAGACCCCAGTGGTGTTTTGAGTTTCTAGGAGTTAGCATCAATTCAGAGCCAATGTCTAATATTTTCTTTTCCCCAGCGCATAATCACTCTAGTAAATGGTTGCAAATCCCTTTGGGGAAAGCTTGGAGGAAGATTAACAGTATATACTTTTAAGGCAGTGCTGCAGGCTACATCTCAAGGGACCCTACTTCTTCAGTCAAGAGACCCTGTGTCTGTGAACTGGCTCAGGATTGGAAATGGGGTGAAAGGATGTGACTCTCCAATGGGATGACTCAAGTCAGGTTTTTGGCCGCTGGACATAGAGTTCTTCTTGTTATATCGATTACGTAATATTTTAGAAGGCTCTGTGTCTATTTCATTCCTAGAGATACGGTAATCAAGGAGCTACCATCAAAGGTCCCTGTGGGTTAAAACGTTCTAATTACCACAGTTTCCCAGTTGCCCTTTTCAGTAAATGAGCCTACCTTGTCTTTGGCAGTTAAGCACCACCACTTGCCTTCTGCTACTGCAGAATCCCATCATTCCATTTGAAATGAGTTAGTCCATCTCTCTGGTGATATTTTCTGCCATTGTACCTAGCCAACACTGAGCTTTACAGGGTTGAAAATGCTCCCCTCACTAATATATTCCTCAATGATTTGGTGAAGGGATTGCCCTCTGGGCTCTCTCGAGAAATATAGTTGGGGTTGAGTGTGCAGATCGGTTAAGATAAATCAGCTCCAACATTCCTGTCTACCTAAGCCTGCGGGATCTCCCTTCTTAATTATGCCACAGAAGTTCTCGCATCTCTATTAAACCCTATCTCTATTAAACCCTATTAAACATGGACTCATCAGTGGCCTACATTTCATTCAATCAAACCAAGTAAATGTTAGAGACTTCCTGCTACATGCACTAATATATTAAATCCACAATTTCTGGTAAGTGCATTTATATCAGTAAATTCTGTCAAATTCATTGTTAAATTTCTTTCTCCTTTGGATCTAGCAATATTTGAACCTATTCCCACACATAAGCCTCAGGTTTCTGCAAATATAAAACAGCAAAATCTTACCATTCTTTTGGTGTATACATTGTTTTCTCCTTGGTCAAATGTTGCCCCTCTGAAGCACCCTGAAATCTGTCCCTAGTTACAAGTCTCATGGCAGCAAAGGGTGGTAGTGGTTTTCTTAAGGAGAATGATTATCCCTGTGCAAGGCATCTGCCCCAGGTAAGTTTATTTTTGGGCTTTCAAGCAAAGGAAGGTTGTTCCCAGACACCAGGGAGTTGGCCATTTCCACTGCCCAGGAAGGCACAAAGTAACTGAGGGATTCAGGAATCTCGGCTTTGCCTGAGTCCAACCAAATATCCCTATTCAAGGTCCTGTTCCTTCCAAATCATTGCCCCAACTTTCCTCTCAGAGACTTGGTGAGGCTGCAAATTCAAACTAATGTACTTTTGTACCCCATAGAATTAGATTTTGTGTTTGATTTTGGAACTCAGCCCTGAAGCTACAAGACATAAGAGATTGTTTTAGTGCTGCCATAGGAGCTGTCAAGTTCTCCGTGATTTGAGCTGAGAGTCCAAAGACCTGAGCTTGTCATTTTCTCTCTCTAAGGGCTCCAGTGCTCTCACAGTTTCCATCCCATACCACAGCCCTTGGGGTCATCATCACTGCCATAATGGTTGGGGCAGCAGTCACTTTGGTACCCAGGGCACCTGCTTCAGGAGGCATGGCATCATAGTCACAGGTGACCGTTTCTTTCATCACAATGCCACTGCTTGCCATGGATTCCTAGAATCTGATTCCCATTGACTGCCAGAGCTCAGCCCTGTGTTCCTGCCCAAGGACATGATCAAACCAATCCCAAATCCTCTCCTTGGGAATCTGTTTCCTAGAACCACTCTTAGAACCAATTTCTGTATCAGTCAGGTTTAATCAGGAGACATTGAGCAGAAAATATAAACAAATGTTAACTGAATATAAAATTTAACTGTGTAACTAAGGGTAAATAAAGACCTCTAAGGCATGATTCTTCAAATGTGTTTCCTAGATCAGCAGCCAAACGCTGCTTTTTTCAAGGAACACATAGAAAATACACAATGGAGAATATATAATCAAAAGGAAGGAAAAGGAAGGCATGACTAGAAGGGCTGCCCAGTATAATTTTAGTTTGGGCTTAAAATTAAGATCCACAAAAGGGGAAAGGTGCTTGCCTCTTTTAAAAGCAAGAAGGAAAGAGAAGGGCTAGGCCTATTGCTCAAGATTGATGCTGGTGCAGAGAAAGAGAAAGTAAAACTATTCAACTTATTTTGTACTTCAAAATGGAAGAAAGTAAAACAAACAGTGGTTAAAGGAAATTTAAGCCCAAAATAGGTGTAGAGATTGTAGGAGAGTGCCTAGCTGCACTAAACAGTTTGACTTCTGATCCAGGTGATTCACATTCTAGTAAAATAAGGGAACTTAAAAAGGAGGTTACCAAACTGTTAATGATATTTGAGGAATTATAGAGAATAGATTGGGTGCCAGAAGAGTAGAGGTAAAAGGAAAGAAAAATACAGAGTGGGGGATGTGATTGTCAAACCCAGGTAGATTTAGATTTTTGAATTATTAATAATGCATAAAAAGAAGTAGTAATCTCTAGGAACTTATTGTGACTTGACAAAGAAAAGTCATGGGAGATTAACCTGATCCCCTTTTGTTGACTGTTCCATAAATGTGGTAATACCATACGTGGACATATCTGGATTTCAGCTAGATAGTTGGCAAAGTCTTATGTGATTTCTTAATGGATAAGGTATAGAATTATAGTTGGGCAGTGCAGTGAGTGAATTAATAGCTGGTTATAGAGCCTTAAAAGAATGTTTAATTAAGTGTGTCAACCTTAGAAGAAGGTTTCTAGTTGTACTGTCTCCCTGTTGTGGGCCATTTTAAAATCCTCTATGTACCACTTCTTGCTTCATGGAGGTACAGTGGGACAGCACCTCACCTTAGACCCACACTGTCCCCCCAGCTTCCTTCCTAGTGGAGAACAGAAGCCAGTGGGTAAATGTTCTACCCTCAGAGTGGACAGTCCTCAGAAGATCCCTGTGGAATCGAACATTAGTCTGCCCATTCTTGTGGCCAACTCAATAACACTTCCTAATACTGCCTTATTCTCCTAGGCTGTTTGGCTCCTTCTGTCCTACAGTCCTGCTCCTGGGGTTACATTCCTGAATAAACTATCTGCAAGCAAGCCTTTATGCCGGGCTCTGTCTTCTGGGGAACCCAAGCTAAGAAACTAGTGGTATGCCATAGGTTTCACTCTCTGCTGCTCAACGTTTTGAACAATAACTTGTATATTGATTTTTTTTAATAGCTGTTTTGGTTTTTTTTAATCCCCACCACCACCACCCCCCTGAGATGGCTCCCTCATCTGTCTGCACATTATCTCCTCATCTTTAGGAGGCACTGGGAACCAAACCCGGGCGAGTGCCCAACCACTTGAGTCACTTCCACTCCCTGCTGGTTGTGGTTGGGGCAGTTACGGTGTCTGCTGATTGTGGCATCTGCTCATTGCAGCATCTGCTCATCTTCTTTAGGAGGCACCAGGAACTGAACCCAGGATTTCCCATGTGGGAGGTGGGTGCCCAACTGCTTGAGCCACATCCACTTTTCTTCAATATTGATTTTGTTCATGGCATCATCTAATTTGCAGATGACTTAAAACTAAGAGGGATAGCTAGCATGTTATTTGATAGAATAATTGCTATCCAGAAATATCCTTCAATAAGCTAAATTATGCTTAGGACCAATTAATAAGTAGATGATATCCAGAACAAAGGAAGTGATAGTATTCCAGAAAAGAGTACAACTATGGACAAAGCACTGTGCTAAGAACTGTGAGGGTTACGAGGATGAGTAAGGCCTGGCCCCTGCCCTCAAGGAGCTTGTGCTAGGGAGTATACATATACTGAAGAATATAATATAAGGCAGATTATTAATTTATACTTTTTTCAAAGAATATATGGTTTTAAATGCCAAGTGGTACCAAAAGAGCTTACAATAAAAATAGAGTCATTTTAAACTTTGTGAATGTAATTAATACCACTAAATTGTCTATTTCAAAGTGGTTAAAATGGGAAAATTTATATTTTTGTGTCAACCATAATAAAAATATTTTTAAAAAGCAGCAATTTCTTGTCTTCATTCCTTATTCCCTTGTCATATTCCCCAGAAGCAACCAGTTTAGTTGTTAAATCTGGCATTTACTTCCGTATTACTTCCATATGCAGTATGCTTTCATTAATTTGACTTGTCAGTATGATTCACTGCTGAGCCAAATGGTATACTATGATTATGTTTCCTTTTTTGTACACTTTATTCCTGAAGTTTAGAATACTTTTTTCATTTTCTTTGAACATCTAACCCTTTTCACAGCCTCCAGCAGTTCTTAATAGAATTTTCCCTACAGTCAAACTTGTCAGATAGGTTTTCAGTTGCATTTGGAAACACTCCTTTTGAGTGTCTTTACCCTCCTGCTCTACTCTGCACTAGTTACTGGTCGACCTACTGTATAGCTGTCGCCCCGAGACTTTGATTTGGTTATCCCGTGAATTGCCTCCACTTCTCTCCTTTGTGAAGCTCCGTTTTTTAGACACCATGTTTTCTGCTTTCTTGATTGGTGTCCCATGGGTAGATTTTGTTGTGGACTTAAAAGTTAAAGATGAAGTAGATTTCAGTAGATAGAGTTGAAGGTACGTAAGTTCATTTGACGAAGAAGGAACATTGTGACACGACAGAAAAAAAAAAGGGAATAAGGAACCTGTTTTAGCTGTAGAGGTAAGGCTAGGCCTGGGTTGTGGAGGGTCTTGAATACCATACTTAAGAAGTGGGATTCTTCCTTCATGCAGTAGAAAGCCATCACAGGCAGGGGTGGGATACCATCAGGTGTTGTTAAATCCATTTGACAAGTTTTGATATAAAAATTTAGTAAGAAACCAAATTAGGTATTTTTTAAGAGCTTTAGCATTTCATTGGCATTAATTTTAAAAGGACCACTATCAATTTAATTATTACAACTCTAGTAAAACTGTATAGAAAGCAGTGAAGTGTATCAGAGGAGCCAGATTCCCATTTTTTTTGGAACACAGATGTCCTTCTTGGCATTAGATTGCCAGAATGTCTTAGAGCACCTAAGGTCACCTTCCTATTTTTAAAAAATCATTTCTAAATTTAAATATTATTTTTCCATCTTATCTGATCATCATTTACATTTGGTTGTTTGAAAATCCTATTAAAACATAAAACTTAAAATTGACAGCAGTTTGAGCAAATTGCCTATCATCTGAAAAGAAAGAAATTTTCAAAGGTGTTCTAGACTCCCAAGAACTTTTTTCTGCAAATTAAAATAGGTTGTGGTAGTTCTTTTTTTCATCCTGCCTATTGAGTAATTGGTAACGTATGCCTTCTGTAATTATGAAGAGTTTTCCAAGTGTGATCTTAAATTATCACACAAACAACTACATGCACAAGTTAAAAAAAAAAAAAGTTTTGAAAGGCTTCATTATTGTGAAGAAGGTAAAGCAAAACCACAAAAAGCAACAGGCAAAATTACTGAGCTAGGGACATTTTCAAACATTCTTCTTTAAGGCACTGTGAGTATATCTTGTCCATTTTAGAATATTACATTAGGTCTTTGAAGGATGGAATTAATGACTTCTTCCATGATGTGTGAACACATCAACAGTTTGTATGGGTAAAATTAAAATAGTAAATCTTTTTCTGTCAGATTCTGGTTTGCCCGGTATAGTATAGAAAATTTATTCTTTTTGGCTCTCAAGTGCTCAGTACTCTTTTTCACATACAAACACATTTAATCCACACAGTAAACCCGTGAGGAAACTGTTATTTGTGAGTCCCATTTTATAACTAAGAATAGTTAGACCAAAAGAGAGGTTAAATAACTTAGCCAACATCACATAACTAGTAAGCAGCTAAGGATGTGTCCCACTATCAATAAAGCTTTGTACCAATAAAGCATTTATACTTAAGATCACAAAAACAAAGCAGGATGTTTTGTATGTTATTGCAATTTGAGAAATGAAATAGTGGAATGGTTATATACAGGTATGCATTCTGTGTGGAAAACTAAAAATTGAGATAGTTCTAGGAACTTTGCCCATTAGAAGTAGGATGGCATTTTACTTGATTCGAATTATTCCCCTTAGTGTTCTGTTGTTTTATTTTTCTCTTGCAGAAGTGATAGCACCTTTCACATTTAGTTCTTAACATTTCTCTTTGCCAGTAAACTGCTGCCTCACTGGTTTTTTCCTCTCTCTCTTGCCGTTGACTTAACTTCATTCAGAAGTTAATTCAGAATTAACTTCATTCAGCACACATTATCAGTTTCTAGTGTCTGTGTTATTGGCTTATGGTATGTATTTGCTGCATTAAGACACTCCCCTGGAAAAGGATCAATACTATGCAATCATTTCCTTTTTGTTTTGTTCATTGCGACCTCCGCACTCATTCAGTGGCCTTGTAGCATTTAGAAGTCTATTTGAAGAGCTTGTAGGTTTCAGATTAATCAGAGAAGTTATTGTGGGGAAGCAGGATTTTGTTTGTTTGTTTGTTTGTT
This sequence comes from Cabassous unicinctus, assembly GCA_029593785.1. Classification (NCBI taxonomy): domain Eukaryota; kingdom Metazoa; phylum Chordata; class Mammalia; order Cingulata; family Chlamyphoridae; genus Cabassous; species Cabassous unicinctus. The sequence continues at coordinate 14,035 of JAQZBX010028466.1, read as the reverse complement.
TCTAACAGAACAGTCTTCATTTTATTTGAATGTTAAAATTAAACTCCTGCTTATAATGGCGTCATTTTTTTAACTTTGAAGTTTGATGAAACTCTATAGAGTAAAAATGTTCATTAAAATCAGATCATATAGTTTTCAGTTTCAGAATGTCCATTTGGTTATTTTTTATAGATTCCAGTTTTCTGTTGAAATTCATCTATTTGCAGATGATTAGGAAAACACCCTCAGAAAAACGGCAGAATGAATGTGGAGCTCAATTCATGTGCATGTCTTCTCTCAAGAATTGTAGATCCTTGAGTCCTGCCTGTGTTGATTGTTCTCCAATGCCTGAAAATAGTGTTTTCTACATTTTGTCCAACTTGTATAGTTGTTTTCCACAATTTCATCATGGCCAGACTCATAAGTTTCTGGAATAGCTTTTCAAGAGCTTTGGTCACTTAGAGTACCATGAGTGTTCCCAATGAATTATTTTAATACTAGTTTTCTGGGCTGACTTGGTCATTTTGGAAAAATACAGGCAGTTTGTGGTTTTCACAGATACCCCCACTCCCATCCTACTCCAACCAGTTTAGAAAAACGAGCTAATTAGGTGTTTAAAGTATTTTAAAATAGTTTCTCCACTAAATCTCTTTTAACATATGCCAAATTAATTCTTACCCTTTGTTGTTGTTGTTGTTGTTAGCTATTTCTTTTTATTAAGCTAACAAGGGATTTTGGAATATAGTGGGTGAGAAGAGAATCATTTTCTTTCTTAGTCAAAAAAAACCACTAAGCGAGTGTAGCTTAGTGGTTGAGCTCCTGCTTCCCATGTGTGAGGTTTTGGGTTCAATCCCTGGAACCTCCTAAAAAAAAAACAGCAAAACAACAAGTGTGTTTTTAAGAGAAATAGACTTTTATGGTCCTACCTCTTTAATACAGCAGATTAATTTTTCCCTTATTTCCTCTTTGGTCCTTTCCATTTAAACACACATTTTATATACTTATCAAATGTATGATTTTATAGTCTTCATTTTTCACTACCTTAAACCTTTTATTCTTAACTTCACTATAGTCTTTTTTTTTTGTCTTTTTTTTTTTGGCTAACCTGCTCGAGAGGCCTGGCAGCCTGCATGCCTTCTATATTTTTCTTTTATTTTTCATCAGGAGGTCCCAGGGATCAAACCCAGATCCCTCCATATGGGAGACGGACGCCCAACCATGTGAGCCACATCCACCCCCCACCATAGTCTTTATAATGATACTATTTTAATTGGTATTTGATATCTTATCTTTGATATGCCAGTATTTCACAAGTTTTCTTTTGTTGAGGATAGATAATTTTCCAATTTTCAATGTTAGAAATACTCAGTGAACATCTTTGATTCATGAATCCCACTCTTAAATATTTAGCATGAATAAATAATTCAACAGAAAAAAAAGCTGTTGCACGAACAGTATTGAATATTTGCGTGATTCTTGTTACAAGCTGCAATCTTACTTTCCAAAAAATATTTTATCATTTTTTGCTGCCATCAATAGTTTTATAACCGCATGCATTAGGAGCTATAACTTTAAAATATTGACTAAATTAACAGCTATTAAAAAATACTCTAACTTTGCTTTAATTTGGAGTTCCTTGGTTATTAATAAGATTATTTGCTTATTTGTTATCTATATTTAGAGGATGATTTTAAGCACTGAACTTTTGGTTTTTAAGAAATCATCATGTACAGTTCCTCCTTCACCTGGTATGGTATCCCAAAATATATTTGTTATGAGTGTTAAATGAGATACCACATGTGAACATACTCTGAACAATGCCTGACACATAATAGGCACACACTGTGTGTGTATCTGCAGAAGATACAAAAGTGCAAGTGAATCTCTTTTTATACCTTTTCTTTCTCAACTTCAGGGAAATAAAGCATGCTCGTTTGTTTCATTATTGAACATATTAAAAACAAATTTTCATTTCAAGTCATTTGATATAATTTTGGTGTTTACAAATAAATTAATGACCTTGTATAAGAGAAATTAGATTCTGGAGCTTAATTTTTATATGGTTTAGTTATATAAAATATGTATACAAGAGTTATTAGATACAATAAGAAAAATATTTTGAAGTTAATTGCATTGTTTTAGTTTTGAAAAATAATCTCCAATCCCTACTTGGCCATAGGTAAAATACAAAAGGATTTTGCTAATATGAATATATTAAATTATTTTTTATCTTTTCAAATTTACAAAACTTGAAGTTAAAGATAGCTGATAAGATCAGAGTTGAAGGTATTTTTTTCCTGATATGTGGGCTTTAAAAAAGTATGTTTTCTCTTATTTTTCTTCAGGTTAAAAAGGCCTTCTTTGCCTTGGTAGCCAATGGTGTTCGTGCAGCGCCACTGTGGGAGAGTAAAAAACAAAGTTTTGTAGGTAAGCAGGGTGAGCCTGGGGGAGAAACCTAACATGGAAGACCTTAAAAGCTCAAGGCCTGTGTTCAAGGTGCCCCCCTAAAAATGTGCACTGTATACCACCTATGGTGTATCATTTCTCATCTCTTTGGTATGCACCTTTTTGACAGGCAAATGAAAATGATATAAACATGATTGTTACCTTTGCTGAGTCATTATTACATATTTCAAATGTTGTGCTGAAACTATTTAAACTCCATGATTTCTCCTTATAAATCATAGTAGACAATGGATATTTTCTGTTAGTATTCATAACACTATTTTGAAATTACCCATTTATGTCAGTCTCCTCTAGTTTATAAGTTTCTCAGAGCAAAGGATCGCATCTTTTTTATCTCTAGTCCTAGAGTCTAGTACATAGTAGGCACTCAGTAAATGGTGACTGTTAAAATGAAATCTTCCCTCAAAACCATTGTTTTAGAATGCTTCTCAGGGAACAATCCAGTTACCCCCAGAAGTGTCATGTTTCTAAAACGTATTGAATATTTTCTCTTCCTGTAAACTATTTTAAATAATTTACATATAGCTCCAAGTCTATTGTAATATTATATAACAATCAGTAACTTTTCTTTCGTACATTTGCCAAATACTGCGGTTAATTCCATTGTACTTACTATCAGATTTAATTCCAGCTATACTTTTTAATCTAGTTTGGTGTAGATAATTAACAGATTTATGGTTTTAAATAATATATTGAGTTGAACATACTGTCTTCAAAGTTTATACTTGAAAAGCTTTTCTAATAAATACCCCAGATTTGATTGTCATTTGAAATTTTTCTTTTAAGTTTTCATAGTTTTATTTTTAAGGTAAAATTTCTTGTTGCAGGAATGCTAACAATTACAGATTTCATAAACATACTACATAGATACTATAAATCACCCATGGTAAGTGCCAGCAAGCCTTATGTCAGTAATTAGAGCTGTGTATGTCTGTGTATATGTATCAGGGTGTGTGTGTGTATTTTAAGATTCTTGTGGGGGTTTTTTTTTTTTGGGGGGGGGAGTTCATTTTTAGTACAGGGATGGTGGCAGTGGCTGATTTTCCAAATACATATAATGTTCAGAGAACTTGAGTAGAAAACTACTAAACCTAGGAAATCACTACCTTTCCCCTAAGTCAATCATGTATTTAAAGCTTGAAGAAAGTAGTCTCAGGAAAAATAAAAGGAAATAGCTTCTTTATTCAGTTTTCATAATTCTTTGGGTGAAATTGTACATGCTTATTTATCACCTAGATGTTGTATAAGTTCCTCTAAATCTGTGATCACTGACCTGTAGCCACATGATGGGCATGTTCTGTTGCTGAGGTTGTGCCTCAGACCTGTGATGGGCTGACGCCTGCCCTCCCACCAGCCCCGCTCCAGATGACTGCCTCAGGATAAGGCTACCCCAGGGCTTCAACTTCATAGGCCTATTGAGACAAATACAGTTTACTGCAACGGTGCAACAAGAATTATATAGGTATTGTGTGGTTTTAAAGAAGAAAAAAAGTAAAAATTAAAATTGAAGAAAATACGCTTTTGACATTTTTTGCCAAGTGGAAATAGACTGCTATTGGCAAATTTTAGTGGCAGAATTCTCTGATCCAGTTGAGAACATTGTTGTTCTGTAAGAGCATAGTTTGAAACACACTTCTGTCCTTTACGTAATGCTATGATTGTGTGATTCTGCTAGCTTATGTTTTTGGTTGGGGGGAGGATTAGGAGAGGCAGAATTGTATACTTTGTTCCTTTACCTAGTACTATTTTGGATATCTACTAGGTAAAAGTCCAATTAATACTTTTTTCATGTGTCATGGTCAGTATTGCCCAATAATTAAATTTCTACGTAAAATGGGAAAATAAATTTCTTAATAAGACAACTATTAGATGGAAGTTTTATCAAAGACTGTGAGCATTCTGTATTTATTTTGGATGATGTCTGATTTCTTTATTACTACCAATGCAAGTGAACAGAAAAATGCTATGGTAACAGATATGTTTTATTTAATTTTCCAAGTATTTATCATTAGCATTAGAAATCAGTTGATTTTTATGACCTTTGTCCTGCAAAATTCTCTTATTACTTCCAGCAATCTTTTAGATTTGTTAGGATTTTCTATGTATATGATCATGTTTTCTGCTGATAAAGATGATTGTACCAGCACCATTTATTGAAAAGACTTTTTCTTCATTTCGTTGTTTTTGTGACTTTGTAGCGAATCAGTCAACTCTATAAGTTGCTGGACTCTATTCTGTTGCATTTTTCTATTTGCCTGTCTCTATGTCAATACCACACTCTCTTGATATGTATTATATAAAAAGCCTCCTGGTATTATTGGGAATGTTATGAATTGGGGAAGAATTGATATCTTAACATATTGAGGCTTGCAATCTGTGAACATATTTCTTTCTCTTGCTTTTTATATAACTCAACCATAGTTATAAAATAATTGCCTTTTTTATGTTGTAAACAAATGTCATTAACATTTGTCAATAAGAATGTTCCTTATTTGCAGGTACAGATTTATGAATTAGAAGAACACAAGATTGAAACATGGAGGGGTAAGCACTGTAGTTGGATTTTTTAAAATCTTTTTAAAGTCAGGGAAAAAATGTTTATACTGTGTAAAATATGTTTCAATTCTTCAAGTCTCTTTCTCTCTGCTTAATAATAAGCTGTGATAATTAAAACATTTTCTATTTATTTTTATCTTCATTTTTCATATTATGCCACACTACTATAATTATTATCCATTCTTTTTAACACACATTTGTAGACCCCTCGTAGCATACTAGGGCTGGTGACATAAAGATGAATGAGCTACCCAGTGCCCAAGTCTCTGCCGCCCCGCCATTGGAATAGCCATTCTGGTAGTATTACCCTCAAGAATGATCCTTTGTATACAAAATGGACCAAAGGAATGCCTAACTTTAAGAAAAACAAATATCAGTTCTTATTTAAATCAATGATTGTTTCTTTACAAACTGTGGAGATACAGAACTTCAAACTAGATGATTTGGATCGAATAGCATGAAAATAACTTGAAGATCACTTTTGTTTGTAACATTAAAATTCACCATTTATTATCACAATACCCTTTTCTGAAATGGAACCATTTTTCAAATTCTAATTTCCTGACTGTGAAAGTGGTGTTTGTCAGTGAGACCTTACTGGTAGATTGGTGGAGCTTGGGATAAAGGAATTGTCAGTAGGAACATCACAGATTAAACTCTGGAAATGGGTTCAGTGAGAAAACCAGTCTGACTGAAATGGAGGAGCCTTTGCAGCATATTCAAGGAGAAACCTGGATAGAAATGAAGGGACCAGTTGAAGGGAAACTTTGAATTTGAAATTGAGTTTAGCTTTGCACATCCCATAATATACCTGATATTGTAAGTAACCTTTGTGACTGGTTGTAAAATCTGAACACCCATTAGAGTTCTCTAAAGTACCAAAGGTCCCTTTTAAGTCTATGTGATTTAGAAGTTTCATTGAGTGATACTTGATTTTTTTATGGCTTTATCAAACAAACAAAACCAATTAAGTCAACATGGAATATGTATCTTAACACTGCCTATTATGAAGTGCTTATGTACGTTAACATCAAGACAGATTCTTCTTATCAAATTCTGTTAGACTAAGGTTTAAGTATATTTACATTTTGATATTACATGATATTATTGATAGTAATAATAATGCCTGGATATTCTTGAATGCCTTTTATATAGAAACCTCTGTAAAGCAAATTAACTACAATTCCAGTATTTAATTTCTAAATACTGGGAAGATTCCCACAATGCAACTGATTTTGAGCATTAGTTCAGTAAAATAAAATTTAAAAACATTTAAAGAATAAAGCTTATTTTAACTGATCTTTTAACTTAATGAAAATTAAATTTTAAAGTATTTCAGAAATGCTTCATTTCTTGAGGATAATATTAATTTGATAGAATTCTAGTGACCTCTGCTGGTATTACTCTTTCATCAGATTTCTTGATTTTTCTTCTGATTTTTATAAACCTATGTTGTAATATTGGGGTTGTTTTGTTTTGTTTTTTTAGGAGGTACCAGGGATCAAACCCAGGACTTCGTACATGGGAAGCAGGTGCTCAACCACTTGAGCTACATCCGCTCCCGTTTTTTTTAATATTTAATTTTCCCACAAAGGCAGTATCCTGAAAACATTTTGGAAGTTGTTTAAAAGTAGTCATAACTATAATCAACACAACTCTTTTGGGTAAATTTAATTTCTTTGATTTGGGTTTTTACTCCTTCTAATTAATTTTGTAAATTGAAAGATACTTTATGTGTTAGTTGCAAATAGATAATGTTACTAACTACTTGTTTTCTTTCTATAAATATAGAGCTTTATTTACAAGAAACATTTAAGCCTTTAGTGAATATATCTCCAGATGCAAGGTAAACTTGTAATTTTTCTCCTTTGAAAACTTTCATTTATTCATTCAGATTTGTTTCTTTTTATTTATATCTGTTTTATTACTATGATAGAAACAGACAAACACAAAACTATGTTTTTAATTCTAGATAAGGGTCAGCCTCCCTTGATTCTAAATACTAAGTTCAGTAAATTGAGGGACATTGGAAATAGCAGTGCTGTTGGCCCACAAGGTTGATAATGCACTAGGAAAGATGGTCATACAATGCAGTTTTGAAAATCCACATCACCTGCAGCAGAATCAATCCAGGGATCTTGTTAAAATTGCAGATTTGGGGCCTTTACCTTACCCCCAACCTATTAAGTCCATCTTTAGAGGGTAGAGTCCAGAAAAATGCATTTGCACAACTCCCCAGAGATTCTGATACATACTAAACTTTAAAAATCAGTAGATAGTAGACATTGGTTCAGAGGTGGTCAAAAGAATGAGCTGCCTTCTCCGTTCTTCTGGCACAACTCCCCAGAGATTCTGATACATACTAAACTTTAAAAATCAGTAGATAGTAGACATTGGTTCAGAGGTGGTCAAAGAATGAGCTGCCTTCTTTGTTCTTCTGAAATGGCTCTGAGTACATTTCCACATGTGTACGAAAGCATTTTTTTAAACTGTAGACCACTATATAGAAAAGATAAAATATTTTTATAATTTTTTTATTTGCAAGTCCTAACAGTACATAACCACCAGACCGTCTTATTGGCAGTCATGAGACAGACACAGAGTAGAACGCGGTGCCAACTCTACAAAACTTACTGGTGCGGCCTTTGCAGTCAGAGCTGGAGTCCTTGGCACACCAATCCTGGAAGCCTATTGCTAACAGCTTTTCCTCCATTGCTAATATTAGTCTGTTAGCTTTCCTTACTACTTAGTTTCTTAGTACTAGAACTTAGTACAGAACTTAGTACATAGATTCTGTCATTTTTTTCAAATAAAATCATTAAAGGTGCTAGTAAAAAACTGCTCTCAGAGATTTGTAGATCGAAACTATATTTGAGATTTATTAACATTGATGGTAAAAAGTAAAAAAATTTGCTGAGATCTCCAATTTAAAATTTTTCCAAAACACTGGTTTAAGTCAATCAATCTTTTATTGTTGTAATATAAAATTCTGGAAATGCTTTTAAAGCAGGGGTGGTTCAAAAGTTTTCTGATTTTTCTTTAAAGCCTCCTAACAACTTTAATGGCTTTTCCCACAGCCTCTTCGATGCTGTATACTCGTTGATCAAAAATAAAATCCACAGATTGCCAGTTATTGACCCTGTCAGTGGGAATGCACTTTATATACTTACCCACAAAAGAATCCTCAAGTTTCTCCAGCTTTTTGTAAGTAGTTTTTAGTGTTTCTAAACACATAGTTGCATTTGCTTTAATTTACTCCAAGTAAATTGGTTCCTGTTATCCTCAGTAGGAGAAAGTATTAGTTTTGAGGACTCTGTTTCTAAACTTCAGTTTCTCAACTTGCTATTTTAGTCATACGTTCTCAAAGTTGATTCCAATTAAAAAGCAGTCACCTTTTAGTGCAAGTATCAAAATAACAAAAATATTTGGAATTCTCTATTTAAATTAGAATATTTTATCATCTAAACTATGAAGAGAAAAGCAATTTGCAAGTCAGTCTAATTAAGGAACTGCAATACAAGATAAATTGAGCCAATATTTATAGCAAAATTTGCCTTAGAATGCTTTATTAGAATTGTGGTTTTGGAAACATATGTTCAAAATATACTGCCCCCAGGATTATTTTATTAATTACCAGAGTGATAGAAAAACCCAAAGCAAATAAAATTTTGACAAGAGAATACCATGTTGGTCCAAATTAGGGCTGTATTATCTATCTGTAGGTTCCTCAATTGCTTTGAAAGAAGATGGGTTCACAGTTGTCCAAAACTTAGACCTTTTGGTCAGCCACATTAAAAGAGGCTCAGAATGAACAGGGAGTTTCACGAGAGGTTTTATTTTTCCCTTTTACTTACATGCACTGAGTTCAAGGTTGTAAGTAACCGATCATATAGAACCACTAGAAAGCTTTCTTAATGGTTCCAAAGAGATTATTTGAATAGTCACTTCTTAAAAAAGAATTTAATAGACTAAAATCTTCTCCGAATTAGCTTTCCCTTTTCCTTCTCCACAGCTTAAAATAAGGTAATAAAATACAACTCTGTGTGATGAGAAGGAGCCCAAGCGCCTCTTCCTGCAGCGCTGCCTTAAGGGGCTCCTTTTGTCTACTGAAGCATCGAGTGTTTAGTGATTGAGAGAAATACCTTGACAATTAAATCAATCTTATATTTTAATAGTTTAAGTATGTAAATAAAACTTTTTTTACAGTTAAATAAAAGCTAAGAAGAAAGCTCAGAAGCAGAAGAGTAATTTACAAAACGAAGTTTGTTAATAAAGAGACAATCCAGGGAAAAAGAATTAGGGAAGCATCAATTTTCTATGTCAGACTTGACCTCTTCTCTTGTGGCGTGTGCCGTGAATGGTCGCATTCATAGAGGTTTACTAGAGGGAGTGCCAGGTATAGAGGGCCCACCATGTACTAGGCCTTCAGCATGCTTAATCCTCAGAATAGTACTTTTAAAATAGTATTAATCATGAGAGCTCAAGGCGATTAAGTGTTTACTGGGCCTCAGTTACCTTACATGACACATCTAATTCTTAGTACTGCCCTATCAGGTAGGTATTTTTTTAAATCCCATTTTATAGGTGATGAAACTGAAAGGTTAAGTCACTTTGCCAAGGTTACAGAGCTGGTAGGTAGAGCCAGCATCTGAACAAGCATTCTGAGGCTGCAGCCCTCTGGTGCTCTCTCCCCCACAGACTTGGGACATAGGCATTTTTATCTTCTTTGTGCACATGAGGCACCTGGCTCAGAAGAGTTAAGAAACAGGTCCAAAGTCACACAGCTATTAAGTGGTAGATGTCACACCCAGGAGATCTGTCCAACTCCAAGACTGGTGCCATTTCTACTGTTGTGCAAAAGTTTGAGGTCATCCTTTTGCATAATTACTTTAGATTTCTCTCTTCTATAATAAGTAGGAGAAGTTGCTTCTGCCCCTTGTTGCCTTATATTTGGGCCAATATGGTAGTTAGACTCCTCCTACTAGAATATTCAGCTAGAGGTTTTCGGATAAAAATATAGAATTTTAAATAAAGAAGTTTCAAAGCCTGATTTTTACTGAGTTATGAGATCATTTTCTAAGGTAGTATTCTCTCTCCAGACGTTTGAAAATTAGCCTAAGCATATAGCATAGAGCAGGGAATTGTCCTATACTGAGATGGACTAGATGGCCTAATAGGTCTTTTTTTTTTTTTTTCTCTCTAAATTTCTAGGATTCTCATGCTTTGAATATTGATGAACTCTTTGACTTGAACATTTTGTTTCTTCTAATTGTTCATCTTTTCCTGATAATTATAAGGTACACCAGGAGGATGGAATCAACTATACCCTTTATAAAAGGTGGATTTTTTGAAACCATAGACCTTATTTTGTTATAGTCAAATATGGTCCTAGACTTTTCTCTTTTGACTTCTCCCTCCTCCTTTAAAACAGCCCATGAAAAGTTAATTTCTAAAGGTTCTTTTTACTCTGTTCAGCTGGCTTGTTGTTTGTTCCTAGTAGACAAGGTTGGAGCCCTCCAAAGGAGAATTCAGGACATAGAGGTGGGATGGTATGAGGACTAGCTTGGCAGCAGCTCAGAACAGCCACCATCAAATGCTTTGAATAGTGGATTTGGAAATGTGTGGGTTCTTAATAAATGTTACTTAATGCTGGCAGCAGGACCAGGAATTTAGTGTAAATAATTAAGAATAGAGGATTCTTGGTGGTTTACAGGTCTTAATTTCCCAAATAGACCTGTTGTTCCTTTACTCTAGCCACAATTTTAGTGAAGAGAAGAAGAAAAAATGTTGAAAAAAATTAGTGCTTTTTAATATTTTATTAAAAAATTAAATATCAAATAGAGTTATAAACTGCTTTGAACAAAAGAAACAATTCTTATATATAACTTTTTCATATTAATCAGACATCCAGATGGGTTGTTAGAAAAGACTAACTTTAATTTGCTTGTCCATAGTTTTCAGGCAAATCTTGAAATATTTGGACATTAAAAAGGTATATATTGGTTCTAGAACATTTGCATTTATCTTCCTGTTTAGATGTCTGATATGCCAAAGCCTGCCTTCATGAAGCAGAACCTGGATGAGCTTGGAATAGGAACATACCACAACATTGCCTTTATACATCCAGACACTCCTATCATTAAAGCCTTGAATATATTTGTAGAAAGACGAATATCAGCTTTGCCTGTTGTGGATGAGTCAGGTTTGTGTGTTTGGCCATACCAGTTAACAGAAACAATTGTTTATCTCATTAGGATGAAATTATTTTTAAATGACTTAGCATATCAAATAAGTGGGGGAAATGGTAACTAAATTTAGTGCCAAAGAGCATTCAGGATAATAAATTCTTGACTTTTTTTCATATTCCAGTAAGGTATTATTTCATATCCATTTAAAAATAGATACATTTATTGCATTTTTAAATGTTTAATTCCTAGTAATTATCTTGTTGAAGACTGATCTTAAATGAGTTGTATTTTGTTTCTAAGATGTTTCTAACACATATTTTCATTTTTAGGAAAAGTTGTAGATATTTATTCCAAATTTGATGTAATTGTAAGTATTTTTAATTTTGTTAAACCTGTCACCCAGAATGCATTTTGAATCACATTCATTAATCTGTTCTTGTGCTATTCTCTTTTTCTCTAATAATTTTCTGACATTTTTGAATCTGAGGATCTTCTCAGAATTCCGTAGACTTTTCATAGTAATTGTACTTTTAATACTCATTGGTTTAGCATCATTACTTCTATAATAACATATTAGCATTTTATAATTCTTTGTCTTTTCAGTATAATGGTATTGTATCCCATCTCTACTGCATGGGTATATATTTAAAATGGTCATATTTCTATGTAGGAGGCTTTCTTCATTCACCCTGTAGGCAGTGTGCTTAGAGCACATATGATTTCATGAATCCCATTGCTCACCGACGAGGAACAACTGCTTTAAAGAAGGCAGCAAAGTTTATTAAATAGAGTTAGGTAAGAATGTCTGGTTTAATCCACTAGCTTTATGATTTTTCCCATTCATTTTAAATGTACTTCCTTAGAGTCTAATACTGTTTATAAAGAAGGGAATTGCTATTTTGATAGCCCTGGATGTCCACACCATTGTTTACAATAATGACCCCTACATTAAATATTCTTTTTGGCGCTAGAGCAGGCCCTTTAGAACAGGGCAAGAATGGTGTATTAGTCAGCCAAAGGAGTGCTGATGCAAGATACTAGAAATCTGTTGGCATTTATAAAGAGTATTTATTTGGGGTAGAAGCTTACAGTTACCAGGCCATAAAGCATAAGTTACTTCCCTCACCAAAGTCTGTTGCCACGTATTGGAGCAAGATGGCTGCCGACGTCTGCAAGGGTTCAGGCTGCCTGGGTTCCTCTCTTCCCGGGGCTTGTTTCTCTCCAGGCTCAGCTGCTCTGCTCCTTTGTGTGCTTACTCCCCAGGGCTCCAGCATTAAAACTCCCTTGTGTCCTCCTCCTCTGTGTCTTTACTTCCCCAGGCTCCACATCAAAACTCCAGCATCAAATCTCCAAGTCTCTTTTCTGCCCTGTAGTTTTCTCTGTGACTCCCCACCCACCAAGAGGGCAGAGACTCAATGTCCTACTTATGTGGCCCAATCAAAGCCCTAATCATAATTTAATCACAGCCCAGTACAGACCAGTTTACAAATATAATCCAATATCTATTTTTGGAATTCATAAACAATGCCAAACTGGCACAAATAGGGAAAACATCTTTGGTAGAAAATGCAATCAAAATTAGATGCTATTGTTTCATAATTAAGGTATACCACATAATGTAAAATCTTTATAATTGATAACAGTATTATTGGCATGTTATAAGCTAGAAAGAGAGAACTTTTGGTATATATATAGGTACTAAATTAAGATATTAAACTTGCTAATTTTGATCATTAATGTGAATTGAAATGAAAGGATATAATACATTCTGTTACTTTATTACAGAATCTTGCTGCTGAAAAAACATACAATAACCTAGATATCACAGTAACCCAGGCCCTTCAGCACCGTTCACAGTATTTTGAAGGTGTTGTGAAGTGCAATAAGCTGGAAATACTGGAGACCATTGTGGATAGAATAGTAAGAGCTGAGGTGAGGTGGTTTTATTAGATTCCTTCCTTCCCTACTTTTTTTTTTTTTCCCCCTCCCAAAGAGGAGACCTTACCTTGCTTCTGGAAGTTACATGTGAAGTAGTATGTTGCATCAAAAACACAGCTGTCCTCTCAAACACCATCATTATTATGAGTTCAACTAACCCTGATTTTAATAACCCTGTATTTCACGATTAACTCCCCCAGCTTCGACTTTCATGGATTTAATGTGTTTCATTAGAATCTCAATATGAAGCTTTTCCTTTTCTATATGCATTTAATATCTGGAATCACTACTTGTTTTCCAAAGTGTTTTAATTGGCTTAGGAATACGTCTTAACTTTTTGTTAATGTCCTTAGAATTATGTGCCATTTGAAGATCATAGCAGAAATGGATAAGGCCTCCTGAACTATTTATAAAGACATCCATATGATGGAATTATGTTATAGGAGAATATATTTGTTGATGTGGAAAAACATTAACAATATATTGCAAAGAGAAAAGGCCAGTTACTATATTTGGTATAATTCTGTATTTGCAGGGAAAACGCTAGAAAGATACATACCAAAGTATTAACAAGTGGCTGTTCCTGGGTGATGGTTGACATGGGGAAGTGCTAGTGCTTTTTTTTTTTTTTTTTTTTTTTTTTTTTTTTTTTTTTTTTAAAGATTTATTTATTTATTTGATCCATTTTAAACCGCCCCTTCCCCATTTGCTGTTTTTTTTGTGTCCATTCGCTGGGCAATTCTCTGTCTGTTTCATTTCTTCTCATCCTCCTCCTCCAGTCTTCACCAGGATTCGATTCTGGAGACCTCCAATGTAGGAGAGAGGTGTTCTGCCATCTGCGCCACCTCAGCTCCTGGTTTTCGGAGATTTCGGAGCATCTTGTCTTGTCTCTCTCCTTTTACGTCATC
>JAQZBX010028465.1:0-27795 GCA_029593785.1 Cabassous unicinctus | reverse complement strand
TGGGTGCACTTACCATCTACACCCCCTAGAGTGATTTACCCATACTATCAAGCAGTTGCTGATATCATTCAGCTTGGGTGAGAACAGGGAAAGCGTTACTTTGGTAGGGAACCAGACACCATTATTCAACCTTATTCAAGTCAACAAACAGCCTGGCTTATGCAAACCACAGATTGTTGGTCTGTCGCTTGTGCTTCATATCATGGCACTCTAGATAACCATTATCCCCCTAGCAAGCTTATTCAGTTTTTCAACAATCATGATTTTATTTTTCCCTCTAAGACCTCTCATAAACCATTGGACAATGCACTTCTCATCTTTACTGATGGATCCTCCAAAGGGCTCGCTGCCCTTGTAGTTGGAGAGAGAACCCGCCAATTTCAAACTCACTGCAAGTCAGCTCAGCTCACGGAATGGCAGGCAGTTATAGCAGCATTTTCTACGTTTCCTTCTCAAGCCTTCAACCTTTACACTGACAGCGAGTATATTGCCCATTTCGTCCCTATATTAGAAACTGTCGCACAGTTTACCAATGCATCTGACGCTGCTAATTATTTTCGCCAATTATAGGGCCTCATTCGCACTCGCACCAAGCCTTTCTTTATTGGACATATCAGGGCCCATTCTAAACTCCCTGGCCCACTCGCACACAGCAATCAGCTTGCTGATCTCGCCACACACACCTCTGAAACCCTCACTGTTACGCCCAGCATTCGTGCCTTTCCAACAGTCGATCCTATATCGGAAGCTGTCAGAGCTCATCAGCTTCATCACCTCAATGCTCGCACCTTACGGTTGATGTTTAAAATAACTTGAGAACAAGCCCGACATATTGTCAAACAATGCTCCAGTTGTCTTATTCATCAACCTGTCCCTCATTTAGGAGTTAATCCCCGAGGCCTAGTGCGAAATGCCCTCTGGCAAATGGACGTAACCTATATTCCAGAATTTGGCCACACAAAATATGTCCATGTAACAGTTGATACCTTTAGTGGTTTTATCTATGCCATGCCCCAAACAGGTGAAGCTGGAAAAAACGTCGTGGCACACATGTTAACTGCTATCTCTGTGCTTGGCTTGCCTACACATATCAAAACAGATAATGGGCCCGGCTACACTGGCCGTGTCTTCTCCAAATTCTGCCATCAACTCAACATCAAACATACTACAGGTATACCTTCCAATCCCCAAGGTCAGGGCATAGTCGAAAGAGCAAACTTATCCTTAAAAAACACCTTAAATAAAATAAAAAAAAGGGGAATGGTATCCTAATAAAAACTCTCCTAGAAATCTGTTATCACACGCACTCTTTATCTTAAATTTTTTAAATTTGGATAACCAGGGGCAATCAGCTGCAGAACGTTTCTGGAAAAATAATACAAAATCCAGTTTTGCCACCGTCCTTTGGAAAGACCCATTAACTAATATCTGGCATGGACCAGACCCGGTCCTAATATGGGGCCGAGGAGCAGTATGCATTTATTCTAAAAAAGAAGATGGGGCCAGATAGCTTCCTGAGAGACTAGTAAAACAGGTCGATAATAACCCAGTATCCAGGGAGGAAGGATCTCCCTGAGAAAGGCATCTCCTTTTTGTTTTCCATAGAAAAAATCAATGCTGCAGTTAAACAGTATACCTGGGTTGCTATTGTGTGGACTCGTCACCTGTCTTGGGAGTCTGCTGTTATATGCCGGTGCTCCTGACGATTGGACTGTCGCCCAATGCATCTCTCTAATCCTAGCATTCGTAACGTATATTTGGATGTTAATTCTGATAGCATGTCTATAATGTTTTTCCTACTCAAAATTATTTTCTTTACCTCCTTCCTACTAAGTGCTGTCCCATCTAGACTGACCAGCAACCCCCACCAGCCTTGGAAATGGACCTTGACACGACGGGGAGATTCCAAAATTGTGCGAACCTGCGTTACAGCGGGACGCCCCTCCTTCGTTGTTTATCCCTGTAACTTAATCTTGTTTTCCGAGGACACACCTTGCCTTAACCAGGCCCAATATTACCTGTGTCCGGCCTCAAACCCTGGGAAACAATACTGCAATTCCCCCGACCAACATTACTGCCCATACTGGGGGTGTGAAACATTAGCCACTTCATGGAAGCCTCCTGCCCCTGATCGCTACCTAACCTTACAATGGGCCCCCTGCCTCCTTGAAACTAGGCCCCGTGATATCTGCAAACAACTAAATCTTACCGTACAGCTCCCTACTGACCCCTCCTGGCTAATTGGTCGAACATGGGGCTTCAAAGTCTATGTGGCAGGGGCCGACCCGGGGGGCCTTTTCACTATAAAGAAGGAAGCAGTCCCACAAAAACCATCCGCCATGGGGCCAAATGTAGTGTTCGCCCCCCGCTTCCACCCCCCACTCCTAGTTCCCCTACAGCCCACCTTTCTACAAATCAGCCCACAGGTGTCTCACTAGCATCCGCTACGCCCAACGTTGCCTCTCTTATCTTCAACTCAGGTGTCTCTAACTCTAATCCTGACCCTGACTTCAACAGTCTGCTCTTAGAATTGCTTAACGCTACTTTTCTTTCTCTAAACGCTTCTCAAAGCAACTTTACTCGCAGTTGTTGGTTATGCCTTTCTGTTAAGCCCCCTTATTACGATGCCATAGCCATTGATACCACCTTTAATACTTCCTCTAAGAACAACCCCCAGCAGTGTCATTGGAACAATGACGAGAAGGTTGACAATGACAAGAAAGTTGGCCTCACCATACAGTCCATTCTAAGCACTGGAGAGTGTGTGGGTAATGCCTTCAATAATGTTTCCACCACTTTAACTCGGATCTGTACACATATAACTGCCCCTTCTCAAGCTAAATATTACATTCCCCCAGTCAGGGCAAAATTGCTGTGCTCCTCCTCAGGTCTCACCCCCTGTGTGGCTTCAACAGTCCTCAATAATACAGGAGAGGTGTGCGTCTTAGTGCTTATCCTTCCTCATGTCCTCTACCATAGTGACGAGGACCTCTATCACCGCTGGAACGCACGACATTCTGATGCCATAAACATACAAAAAAGAGAAATTATTACGGCTATTACTATTGCATCTATTCTAGGTATCGTCGGCTTAAGCACTGGAACCGCCTCTCTTGTCATGCAACAACAGGGTTTTTCTCACCTAAGAGCTGCAGTGGACGAAGACTTAGACCGCATCGAGACCTCCATCTCCCACCTTGAAAAGTCCCTTACATCCCTATCAGAAGTTGTCCTCCAAAATAGAAGGGGATTGGACCTCCTTTTTCTTAAACAAGAAGGGCTTTGTGCTGCCTTAGGCGAGGAATGCTGCTTTTACACTGACCACTCTGGTTTAATTAAAGACTCTATGACCAAGCTTAGGGAAGGGATTGCAAATCGCAAACGCAAATGGGAAGCCCAAGGAGGCTTCTCTTGGGGATTCAATGGAATCCTCCCTTTTCTCCTACCCATCATAGGCCCCCTCATTACTCTAATTCTTGTACTATCCTTTGCCCCCTGGGCTTTAAGGAAAGCCATTCAGTTAATCAGAGACCAAGTTAACGCTATCCTTAGTAAACCCATTCAGGTACATTATCACCGACTTCACCTTGCTGACCAAGATATACATTCAGAAAACTTGAGTGCTACTTATCCTGAAGGTGTGTAAACCCCCTCCTACGGGAACAGCATGCTACTCAAAAACATGCTCCTAGCTTATGCTATGGTTGGTACTGCTGGGTACGAGGCAAAGCACTGCAAAGGAGGGCCCAAATAATAAAGGCCATTTTTGAGCTCCTTGAGAAATATGCCTCTTTGGGTGCTGGACTGGTTAGTCAATAACGGGCAACTGGACCCCTCCTACAGTGAAGCCACTGGGTCAACCTAAGACAGGGGCCTGGCCAATTGTTGCCAAAGGGCCCTGGCCAATTGCTGCCATGGTTTCTGATGACGGGTAAGATCCAGCAGCCATTCAGCACGGTCCTTACCTAAGACAGGCACAGTCCCCCCTATAATCTACTGAGGCCTCTATTTCCCCCAGCAGGTTAATGCCAAAAGAATACCTAATCAGCATCCTCTCTCTGTTTTTTAGTATAGATAGAAGGGGGAGATGTTGGGGACCTTCACGGTAGCACTCAGATCATATACTTTGTCAGCAGTATCAGTGATATGTAAGATGGCCGCTAAGGCTGAAACAAAGAACAACTAGCCTTCTTCACGGAAGTTAAGAGAAGTTCGTGCCAAAAGTATACCCTTTTCACGCTTAAAAGTTTTTCTGCCATCCACCCCAGCAACAGCGACCACCAATGACAAGCTGCCACCCTTCCTTACTAACCTTAGCAACAGCAACCACCAATCCTAGACCGACACCCATCCTTAACCCACCTATCACCAGCTTCCCCTCACTATATAAACCCTGCTTATTCAATAAACTTTTGCAGCTTGATCAGAATCCTGTCTTGCTGTCATTTCTCACGTCTCTTGTTCCATCCCATTCCCACTCCCCCTCTCGCAGGTTCCCGTTGACTGTCCCGCGGGACGGGACACCACACAGTTCTGCATGTTATATGCTGATGTAAAATGGCCTATATCTGTCATTGTAATGTCACTCAGGATAAGGATAATTCCCAAGTCCTGAAAAAGCTCCCAAAGCATCCAGTGACCACTGGCTCCACCTCACTGTTGTAATTTCTTCCATTGGTGATGAAAACTTTGTAATTTTGAAGTATTTGGTAGAATATCCAAAATTTTATGAAAATTTTACTTTGTTATGCTTTGCTCTAGGAAATTTATAATTTTTTAACTTTTTCTTTTAAAGGTTAGTTTCATAATTCATCTGTAATTTTTTAATAGGTTAAGCAAGGCATTGAGTTGTACTTTTCTTCATGTATTTATCCAGTTTTTCAAGCACCATTTCATTCACTATTGAATTTCCTTAGCATTGTTGTCAAAAAATCATTTGATTCTAATTCCAGCCTCACTATTTAATATTATATATTTGTTTGCCTGTGCTTATTCCAATATAACACTGATTTATTATTGTCTCTTTACAAAATACCCTTGAATCAGGTATAAGTTCTCTGATTTTGTTTTTCTTTACTAAGATTGTGTTGTTGATTCTTATTTTTTCTTTGCCTTTCTAAGTAAATTTTAGAATTAACTTGTTAATGTCTACAATATGTTCATTGAGATTCTCTTTTTTCTTTGAGATAGTGTTGAATCACTATGCCAATTAGGGTGAAAATTAGCTTCTTAACAATATTGAGCCTTGTGGTCCATGATCATTGTATCTTTATCCATTTCTTTGGGGTTTTTGCAATTTATTTCAACAATATAGAGTAGTTTTCAGTTTAGAAGGCTTTTATATGTTTTGTCATATATTTCCTCAAGAACATCATGCTTTTGGATGTTATAATAAACGGACTTGTTGATGTTACCATTTTCCAATTGTTTGCTGCTACTACAGAGAAATGCAATTGCTTTTTATAACTAACATTGTATACTGTGGCTCTTCTGTATTCACTTTTTAGTTCTAATAGCTGTTTTATATATCCCTTGCTATTTCTTTTTAAATAATCATTTCATTTGATAATATGTACATTTTAATTTCATACCTTTCTATTATTATATTTCTCATTTCTATGCTTCTTTGATCCATAAACTTATCTATTTTATCAAATTTGGGTCATTTTTGGTCAATATTTCAATATGGATTTCTCTCTCATTCACTTTTTCCTATTCTTCTGAGATTCCAATTACATACTTTTTGGCCCAACAAATTTTTCAATAAGTCATTGAGATTCTTGTTCAACTTTTACCAATATTTTTTCCTGTATAATATATTGGATGTGGTAGCCAGTTTTCTGTGATGACCCTCAGAATTCCTACTCCTTGATATACATGCTCTTTACAATTCTCTCCCCTTGAGTGTGGACATAACCTGTGAGTATAACTAGATATTACTTGTGTGGTTAGATTATGCTATGTAGCATAGAGGAAAGAATTTTGCAGATGTGATTAAAGTCCCTAAACAGTTGATTTTAAGTTAATAAAAAAATATTATTCTGGGTGTTTCTGATATAATCAGGTGGGAATTTTAAAGGAAGATCTAGAGATCACAAAGAGAAAAATTCATAGAGACAATGCATTAGATATGCTCTCCTAAGAAGGAAACTCACATTGTGGAGAAGGTCATGTGTCGAAAAACTGTAAAAGGTGTATTAAAGCTGAGAAGACTTCTGGCTGATGGCCAGCAAGAAAATAGGGATCTCATTCATACAACATCAAAGTATTGAATTCTGCCAATAAATCATGAGCTTAGTGTAGCCTTAATCAGCACCTTGATTTTAGCCAGCTAAAACATATTCAGCCTCCTGCCCAATGGAAAACAATGAACTAATAAAATTTTATTGTTTTAAATAGATAAATTTGTGGACATTTGTTATGCAGCATTTAAATGCTAATACATTGGGTAATAGTATTAATCTGTCCTCAGGTTAACTGACCCTTTCTTTTGCCATCTTCAATATGCAATTAAAACCATAAAGAAATTAAAAAAAAATTTTTTTTGATATTGTGTTCTTCAGTTTTAGAATTTCCATGCTGAGATTTCCCATCTGTTACCTCATTATGATCATTGAATCTTTGAATATATTTTAAATGACAAAGTCTTTGTGTACTAATTATGATGTCTAGTTTATTATGTGTCTATACTTATGCCTCTTGACAATTGTTCTCATCTACTGTTTTTTTGCCTTTTGTTAATTTAAAATTGTATAATTGACATTATAATTTATATATTTTAGAAACTGTATTCAATGATTTATTAGAACTCAGCAAAATTGTAGGAGACAAAATAAAAATACAAAAATCAATTGTATTTTTGTACAATAACAATAACAATCAATAATGAAATTTTAAAAACTTATGATAGCTACAAAAAATAAAATACTTTGAAATAAATTGTTAAAAATGGAGTGAGAAATGAATACTCTGAAAAGTATAGAAAAAAATCATTGAAAGAAGTTAGAGAAGACTTATATAAATAGAAATATATTCCAAGTTCATGAATAGGAAGATTTAGGATAGTTTAAATGGCAATAATCTCCAACTGACTTACAGGCTAATTGCAATGACTGTCAAATTTCCATCTGGCTTCTTTGCAGACATTGACAACTAAGTTGATCATTCATATGGAAATAGAAGGGAACAGAATACCAGATACATCTTGAAAAAATGTACAATATAGGAGAATTCACACTTCTTGATTTCAAAACTATAGGATTTAAGATAATGTGATATTGACAATTAGTTTTCTGGCTGCCAAAGAAAATACATGCAATGAATTGGCTTAAATAATGGGAATTTATTAACCCATGTTTTTGATGTTAGGAGAAATTCAAACTCAGGACATCATAAAGGCAATGCTTTCTCCCACAAGTCTGGTTTTCTGGGACTGGCTGCAGCAATACTTGTTCCTTGGATTTTCTGTTGTATGGCAATGCCCATGGTGACCTCTCTTGGCCTTTCCCTTTTCTTCTTAGTTCTGTAGATTTCCAGCTTCTGGCTGCTTCCTTTCTGTGACCTTTATATGGTCTTCTGTAAAGGATTAAGACCCATCCTGATTAAGCTGGGCTACATCTTAACTGAAGTAACCTCATTAAAAGGTTTTATTTATAAGGATTCACACCCACAGGAATGGATTAAGCTTAAGAACATGTTTTTTTCTAGTGTCCACAGCTCCAAGTCACCACAACCAAGAACAACCAGAACATCTTGAAAATGATGTAGAAAATTGGAGACTTCACACTTCTTGATTTAAAACTTACTACAAAATTATAAGACTTAGACAATGTGGAAATGCCATAAAAATAGACATTTAGATCAATGGAATAGAATTGAGAGTCTAAAAATAAAGCTTCACTGGATTTTGAACAAGAGTGCCAAAACAATTCAAAATAGAAAATGAATGATCCTTTCAAAAATGGGGCTTGAAGAGCCAAATATCCACATACAAAGTAATAAACTTAGACTCCTACCTCAGACCACATTCATGAATTAAATTAAAATGAATCAAAGAACTATGTGTTAATGCTATAAAACCCATAGAGGAAAATATAAGGGTAAATATTCATGACCTTGGATGTGCATTGTTTCTTAGATATGACACTCAAAGCACAGGTAATAAAAGAAAAAATATATAATTTGTACTTCATCAAAATTAAAACCTCTAAACTCTTGTGCTTCAAAGGACACATATCAAAGAGCATCATCAGTAACTGAAAAAAACAATACATAGAATGGAAGAAAATATTTGTAAATCAGATATCTGATAAAGGACTTGTATGAGAGAATATTTAAAGAACTCTTACAACTCAATAATAAACAGACAAATAACATAACTAAAAATGGGCAAAGTACGTGAAGATATACAAATGATCAATGAGCACATTAAAAGATGTTCATTACCATAAACCATTTAGGAAATGCAAATCAAATCTGCACTGAGATACCATTTCACCCCCACTAGAATGGTTATAATTAAAAAGACAAGTGTTGATGAGATAGTCAAGAAATGGAACCCCTTATACACTGCTTGAAGGAAGGTAAAATGGCATAACCACTTTGGTAGTTTGGCACTACCTCAAAAGGCTAAACCTGGATTTAGATATGACCAGTTATTTTATTCCCAAGAAAAATGAAACCATATATCTGCACAAAAACTTGTATATGAAAATTCATGGCATAATTATCCAGAATTGCCAAAGTTGTAAACAACCCATGTCCATCAGCTGAAGAATGGATAAATAGATTGTAGTATATTCATATACTGGAATATTAAGCAGCTATGAAATGAATGATCTGCTGCATGCTAACACATGGATGAACCTGGAAATCAATATGCTACATGAAAGGAACCAGACTAGAAAACCCACATATTGTATGATTGTATTCATATGGAATGTCCAGAAAAATCAAATTTATAGAGACAAAAATTCAAAAAATGTTTTCTATAGTCAAGCATATTTGGAGGAATTGTACTTAACTACTAATGTGTATAGGTTTTTTTGGGGGGGGGGTGCTAAAAATGTTCTAAAATAGATTATGATGATGGCTGCAAAAGTTTGTGAATATATTAAATACCACCTTTCAGTGGATGAATTGTAATATGTTCATTATATCTTTATAAAGCATTATAAAGTAAAGTGAATTTCACACACAAACATGACAGATTTCATCTGATGGGATTTATAAAGCATATAAGTCTAGATGCAAAATTCTAAGAAAATTTACAAAGCATAATTTATTAGATGAATTACCTAATGTAGCCCCAAAAGTGTTGGAATAATAGAGTTCTTAATTTCCACAGAAAAAGAAGGAAATGAAAATGGAAATGAAAAACAAAACAAAAAAATCCCGTGAATAATTCCATAAAAAGAAGAGAAAGGAAGAAGAGAGAGTTCCACTAGAAAATCGTTAAAGTTACTTAAAGATATTAGACACAAAGGTTGAATACATTATTCAAATTTTATAATATTTTGGGTTCTTTCATATGTAGTCAAATACTAAATTATATTAGAAGTTTAAATTGATAATTAACACTGAAAAAGATCAGTGAGCAAAGCATTCAAATTAAGAACTTGTGAAATGGAAGAACAGCATACATCAAAAATTATAAATGATGGAAATGAAAAATAATAAGCACAGAAAATAATGCTACCAAATACAATACAAGGCTAAGAAGTGCAAATGCTTATTACTTGGAAAGATAAATAACATTGACAAACTACTAACAAGACTGGTCAAAATAGCACAAAAATATCAAGAGAGGAAAGAAAAAAATAAACACTATCTCAATAGCATCAATGTCTATCAAAATGTGAGGATTTCAGAAAAAAATTTTTCAGTAAAATTGGAAAAGTTACACAACAATAAAAAATTCACAGAAAATAAAAGAATTATCCAAACTGATTCTAGACATAATAGAAAACCCAATAATTAGACACATACAATCATAGATATTGAATGAGCACTTAAAAATCCCCACAAAGAAAAGAAACAAACTAAAATGTCTTCACACTACATTTTAACCAAACTTAGATCAAACAAATATTCACAAAATTATTTGTATTCATTAAAACAGAAAAGTGATACAAAACCATTTTATGAACCTGGAAAGACTGATAAAAAATTCAGACAATGATAATAATAAAGAGTATAAGCCACTTTTTGAAAAATATAACTACAAAAATTCTACTAAAATATTAGCATAAGGTATCCAGTTATGTCTTAAAGGATGTGTGTGACCAAGTTGAATTTTTAAAAAGAACATTTGAAAGATAATCATATTAACAGACAAAAACAACAATAGAATATTATTGTCCTACCTGATTTGCTACACAAATCAATTTTATTGAAACATAATAATCCATTCAAAGTGTGCAATCAATGGTATTTGGTGTAATCACATAGGTGTATATTTATCATTTCAATCATTATTAAAGCATTTTCATTATTAGTAATAATAAACAAAAAAACAGACAAAAAGCCCACAAAAAAAACTCATCACCTCTCAATATCTCCATTTTCCCTGCCATACATAGATGCTATTCTGTTTCCATCTCTCTGGTTTATTCTTATTTATATTTTGTAAAAACAGTCTTATAGATGTAATATTACTCATATTCATATTTCACATGAGGTTTCACTATATTATACAGACCCATGATACATTTTTTAGCTTTCCTTCTATCAATATACATGTCCTAAGACTCTTCCTTTCAACTAATGTCACACCCATAAAATAGTTACAAACACTATGATGTGCCTTCACCATTTCTATTTATTTCCAGAGATTTACAAACAACCTTTTTTACTAATTCTGCACAGATTAATTCTCAGCTTTCCATTCCCTCACCTCATTCTAATTTCTAGTGACCTTTATTTGAGTTATTAACTCCATGAGTTTACACACTTTATTTAGTTAATAATAGCATAAAAATAAGTATTTGTCCTTTTATGTCTGGCTGGATTCACTCAACATTATGTCCTCTAGGTCCATCCATGTTGTCATGTGCTTCACAACTTCATTTCTTATAGCTGCATATTACTCCATCATGTGTGTACATTACAATTTGTTTATCCATTCATGGGCTGACAGACACCCAAGTTGATTCCAGCCTTTTGCAATTATGAGTAACTCTGCTATGAACATCGATGTGCAGATGTCTGTTTGTGTGTCTGCTCTCAGTTCTTCTGAATGTATACCTAGTAGTGGAATTGTTGGTCACATGGAAAATCTATATTCAACTTCCTTAGTTTCTGCCTAAGAGTCCTCAACAGGGCCTGTACCATTCTACATTCCCACCAACAGCCAATAAGTGTTTCTGTCTCTCCACAACCTCTCCAACACTTGTAGTTTTCTGGCTTTTTAATAGTGGCCATTCTAATAGGTGTGAAATGACACCTCATTGTAGTTTTGATTTGCATTTCCCTAATCTCTAGTGATATTGGACATTTTTCATGTGTTTTTTCACCATTTGTATTTCTTCTTTGGACAAATATCTATATAAGTCTTTTGCCTATTTTTTAATTGGATGGTTTTATGTTTGCTTGTTTGCTTGTTTTGAGGTACCAGGGGCTGGGGATTGAACTCAGGACCTCATATGTGGGAAGGAGTTGGCGCTCAACTACTGAGCCACATCAGCTTCCCTGAGTTGGCTTTATTGTTTGTTTTGCTTGTTGTTTGTTTTTGTCATTTCAGGAGACATCAGGAACTGAACCTGGGACCTCTCATGTGGAAGACCAGCATTCAATTGCTGGAGCCATATCTGCTCCTGAGATGGTTTCTTTTTATTGTTGAATTGTAGTATCTCTTTACATACCATGTATATTGAACCCTTAACCGATACTTGATTTCCAAATATTTTGTCACATTGAGTAGGTTGCTTTTTGACTCTTTTGACAATGGCCTTTGAGATGCAAAAAGTGTTGAATTTTGCAGAGATACCATTTATCTATTTTGTCTTTTGTTGCACATGCTTTTGGTGTAAGATTTAAGAAACTACCACCTATCACAAGATCTTGAAGATGTTTTCCTATATTTTCTTGTAGGAGTTTCATGGTTGTCACTTTTATATTTAGGTTCTTGATCCATTTTGAATTAATGTTTTTATAAGGTGTGAGATAGGGGCCCTTTTTCTTTCTTTTGGATATGGATATCCAGTTCTGCCAGCACCATTTATTGAATAGACTGTTCTGGTCCAATTGGGAGGGCTTGACAGCTTTCTCAAAAATCAATTGACTGTAGATATGAGGGTCTACTTCTGAGGTCTCAATTCAGTTCCATTGATCAATCTGTCTGTCTTTATGCCTTTACCATGCTGTTTTTACTTCTGTAGCTAAGTAATATACTTTAAAGTCAGGAAGTGAGAGTTCTTCAAATTCGTTCTTCTTTTTAAAGACTTTTTAGCATTTTGGGATCCCTTACACTTCCAAATAAATTTGATAATTGGCTTTTCCATTTCTGCAAAAAAAGCTGTTGATATTTTTATTAAGATTGCATTGACTCTGTAAATCAGTTTGGGTAGAATTGACATCTTAACTATATTTAGTCTTCCAGTCTATGAACACGGAATGTCCTTCCATTTATTTAAATGTCATTTGTTGTTGTTGTTTTTTTAGCAATTTTTTGTAGTTTTCTGAATAGAGTTCTTTTATGTCTTCGGTTTAGTTCATTGCTAAATATTTGATTCTTGTAGTCACTATTACAAATGGAATTTATATTCCATTTTGGCTGCCTTTATTTCTTTAGCTTAATTGCTCTAGTTACAACCTCAGGCACAATATTTAATAACAGTAGTGACTGTGGATATCCTTGTCTTGTTCCTGATCTCAGTGGGAAAGCATTCAGTCCTACACCATTGGTAAAATGCTAGATGTAGATTTTTCATATGCACACTTTACCATATTGATAAAGCTTCCTTCTATTCCTATCATTTGGAGCAATTTTTTAATATATCCAGAAATGATGCTGTATTTTGTTAAATAACTTTTATTCATCAAAGAGAGGATCATGTGATTTTTCTTCTTCAATTTATTAATGTGTTTTATAACACTAATTGATTTTCTAGTTTTGAAAAACCCTTGCATACCTGGTATAAAAGGCATTTGATCATGGTATATAATTTTCTTTAATGTGTTTTGAATTAGGTTTGCAAGTATTTTGCTGAGGATTTTTGCATCTATAATCATTAGAGATATTGGTCTGTAATTTTCTTTTTTTTTGTAGTATTTTTGTGGTTTTGGTATTAAAGTGATGTTGGATTCATAGAATGAATTTGGTAGCATTCTTTCCTGTTGAATTTTTTTGTAGAGCTTGAGCAAGATTGGTATTAGGTCATCTTTGAATGACTGGTAGAATTTACCTGTGAAGCCATCTAGTCTTTGGGCTTTCATCACTGGGATGTTTATTTTATATATTTTTTATTCTAATTTTTAATTTTTAGGAGGTACATGGGAAGCAGGCACTCAACCACTGAGCTATACTCGCTCCTATCATGGGGAGGTTCTTGATGACTGTTTCAATCATCTCCTAGTTGTGATTGGTTTGTTGAGGTCTTCTATTCTTCTAGGGTCAGTGCAAGTTGTTCATATGTATCCAGAAATTTGTCCATATAGTCTACATTGTCTAGATTTTTGGCATACAGTTGTTCATAGTATTGTCTTATTACCTTTCTTACTTCTGTGGCATCAGTGGAAATGTCCCCCTTCTCGTTTCTGGTTTTATTTATTTATTTGCACCATCAAAGATACTACTTACAAAGGGTTCACACAAAATTACAAGTGTTGGAGAGGATGTGGAAAAATAGGAACACTCATTAATTGTTGGTAGGAATGTAAAATGGTGCAGCCATTGTGGAAGACAGTTTGACAGTTTCTCAGGAAACCAAGTGTAGAATTAACATAGGAATATACTCGAAAAAATTGAAAGCAGAGACTTAAAGAGATATTTGTACACTGATGTTCATAGCAGCATTATTCATGAGAGCCTAAAGTTGGAAGCAACCCAAGTGTCCATCAAACAATAAGTGGATAAATAAAATGTATACACCTGCACTGGTATATTTTTCAGCTACAAAAAGGAATGAAGTTTTGATATATATGACAACACAGATGAAAATTGAAGACATGCTAAATGAAATAAGTCAGATACAAAAAGACAAATATTATATGATCTTATTGATAAATAAATAGAATAAGCAAATTCATAGGGCCAGAAATTACCATATGGAGTACCAAGGGCTTAGATGGGGAATGAGAATGGGGAGTAAGGCTTAATTAGTTAAGAGTTGTGGGTTGGGGTGATGGAATAGTTTTGATAATGGACTGAGGTGATGGTAACACAGGACTGTGAACATAACTAACAACACTGAATTATATATTTGAATGTGTTTAAAAGAGGAAATTTTAGGTTGTATACCTGTTATTAGAATAAAAATTAAAAACAAAATAGAATACTAAGACTGCACAACACAGTGAACCCTATTGTAAATGATGGATTTCAATGA
This sequence comes from Cabassous unicinctus, assembly GCA_029593785.1. NCBI lineage: Eukaryota > Metazoa > Chordata > Mammalia > Cingulata > Chlamyphoridae > Cabassous > Cabassous unicinctus. Next base: position 13,249 of record JAQZBX010028465.1, on the reverse strand, counting down.
AAGTTCAGTTATGAAAATGTTCATTCATGAATTGTAACAAATGTACCACACTAATGCAAGCTATTTATAGTAGGGTGGTATATGGGAACTTTGTATTTTATTGATTTTTCCAGAAAGCTAAAACAACTCTAATTAAAACAACAACAACAACAAAAACCTGTTAGATAAGGAAAATCAGTTTAATTATCTATATATATATTTAAAAAGTGATGAAATGTTCTTTCATTTTCTTCAATTGCAGTTTTTAATTCTATTTTTCAGGACTCTTCATTCATTTATTTAAGGAGTAGTGTTAAGCACTTACAAAACTGCAGGGTGTAGTGCTGTCAGGGAGAAATGCCTTCAAGGAGTTTATGATTAACTGATATTCCTTAACTAACCAAAATCAGGAAATAAAATAGTATTTGTTGAGAAGACTGAGAAATATTCAGTTTAATTATATTTGAGTATGTAGGGAATAAATAAATCCTCCTGGACAATTGAACAGGTTAAAAATGAATTCATAAAATTTGGCCATTTATTTGTCATTTTTTATGGTTTTTATTTTTTTATCTTCAAAAACAACTTTTTCATGACATATTAAAAAAAAACAACCTCGCAACCCTTGGAAATAAGCTAAAATAAATAAATAAACAAAATCCACCTTCCACCTCTCGGCGCCCACTTCCTCCTATTCCATCCAAATAAAAGGGAGAAAAAGGCAAAGGAAAAAACAAAAGAAAACACCTAAAAGCAAAAAGCACCCCAAATCCATCAAAACAAGGTAGAGTATATCCCCTAAGGGAAGAGAAATTTATGCTGAAGCCACTGGGAGCTAAACAGAAATCTTCCAGTTTCAGAAACCTGCAAAGAAAGACACTCAAAACAGAAAAAGAATTATAAAAGGAAACAAAATAGGTCACCAGGAATCGGGAGCCAGAAAAGAGGGGCTAGGGTGGGTGGTAGACCTGGCAGGAGAGGAAGCTGGCTGGAGGGGACTGAGAAAGGCAGGGAGACGGAGGGAAGGTAACAGGCAGAACACTTTGGTGTCCTTCCAGAGCCCTGGTTGGGAAAAAACCCTCCTACCACTTGTGCCTACCTACCCTTGAGCAGCCCCCAACGGATGAAGTGGGACCGAAATATGGGGAGCATCTTGTGCACCTGAGATGTCTCCATGGCCAATCCCCAGAGTCAACGAATAAGCAGCCCCTGCCCCAACCCCAAAGCAGGTACCTCCTCAGCAGTTTGTTACGGGATTCTTCCCCCATCCACAGTAAATCATCTTTTATATATGTGTGTGTGTGTGTGTGTGTGTGTGTGTGTGTGTGTGTACTTATATATGTGTATATATATGTATATATGTGTATATATGTGTATAGTTTTCCATCCAACATTAAACCACCTCTGTTTTACATTTATATATTTATTTATTTTCCCTTCTTTCCACTTGTATCCCTCTCTCTGCTCCTAATACCCACTTATCTTCAGTAAGGGGAGCACCATGAGGTCGCTGCAGCCCGGCCCCTGTAGACGTGGCCGCGGGGCCCGCTGTGGAAACGCCTGCAGCACGGTGAGCAGGGTCCACTGCAGCTGCTGCTCCGGGCACCTCGGCCGGCTCCTGGGAAGCCCCGGTCTGTGGTGCTGATGCCTGGTCTGTTCGTGCGTTTTGGGAGCACCCTGATTTGTCTTCCTCGAAAAACGAACTCATCCAAGGCCAGGGAGGTCTTCACGGACTCTCTGTCGGAGAACTGCACGTATGCAAAGCCTTTGGGGTGGCCGCTGAACCTGTCGCAGAGGATAGTGACTCGGCTGACTGAGCCACAGCCATGAAAGAGCGCTGCCAGCTCTTCCGCGGTGGCGCCGTAGTCCACGTTGCCAACAAAGACGGAGCGAGCATTGGCCTCCACCTTCTCTTCAGTGCACATCCTCACTGGGCCAGCGCTGCCTGGAGGTGGACGCATATTCATCTGCTTGGCTAAATCGTCCTGCATCTTCTTCAGCTTCTCGGTTTCTTCTTCCATCTCCCTGACTCGAGCTTTGATGGCTTCCAGCTGCTCGGGATCTGAGGACCTTGTAGCAGAATTGCAGGAGCTTAAAGTTATTTCCTCAGCCATCTCAACTTCAGCGATCTGAGAGAACTAAAGTTGAGCACTGAGGACAAGCTCTAAATGATTGCTATTTTGCTGGAAGAAAGGTCTTTTATAGTGACCTTAACCTAATCAAGACCTGGGCATTTGATTGTAGCCTAACCTAAACTAATCAAGTCAACTGTGGGAAACTTGATTTTAAAAAAACGAAAGGCCTTTGAATCATATCTTTGTTGAGCATTTGATTTTTAACGGGCACTGCTCTACACTCTTTTACATACTATCGCATTGAATTCTCAACCACCCCTGTGAAATAGACATTTGGAAAACTATACCGTTGTTTAGAGAGGAAAGAGGATTTAAAAGAGAGAAATATCTTGTCTGACCATGAAAATAATTAGAAGTGAGCAGGGATTTCAAAGCCAATTTTCAAAGCTCAGTTCATATCTCCTAAAACATCTTCTTTAATATACAAAAATTATATTATGTATAATACTGAAAATTGGAAAAAGACTAAATCCCAGTAACAGCCTTACATAAACTATGATTTTATTCAAAGAATATTAGGCACCAATTAAAATTTTTGCACACTGTTGAGTAATAACATCCAAGAAGTAGTTTTTGTTAGGCAAAATCTATATTGTTTGATATTAATAATGCTACTTCAGATCTTTTTGGTTACTATTTGCATAGTCTTAACTCTTTCTAGCCTTTCACTTTCAACCTGGTTGTGTTCTTATGTCTGAGGCAAGTCTCTTGTAGACAGCATATAGATGGTTCATATATATTTTTTATCCATTCTATCAGTCTATGACTTTTGATTGGGGTTTCAAGCCATTAATATTGTTACTATTGCAAAGCCATTACTTACTTTGCCCATTTTATCCTTTGGCTTTTTGTTGTCATATCTTATTATTGTTTGTCTTTTTATGCTTTAATTTACCCTTCTTAATAATCTTCATTTCTATACTTTTCTCCAAATCTCTCACCCTTGTTTTTCCTTTCAGGCTGCAGCACTCTCTTTAGTATCTCTTGTAATTCTGGTATTTTGAAAACATATTGTCTCAGTTTTTGTTTGTCTATGAAGACTTTAATCTTATTCTCATTTTTGAAGGACAGTTTTGCAAGATACAGAATTCTTGGCTGGCAGTTTTTCTCTTTCAGTACCTTAAATATATCATACCACTTTCTTCTCACCTCCATGGTTTCTGATGAGAGGTCAGCACTTAATCTTATTGAGGTTCCCTTATGTCTGATACATTGCTTTTCTCTTGCTGCTTTCAGAATCCTCTCTTTATCTTTGATATTTGTCATTCTGAATAGTAGGTGTCTCGGGGTAGGTCAATTCAGAATTATTCTCTAGGGGTGCATTGTCTTTCTTGGATATTGGTATTTATATCTTTCATAAGAGATGGGAAGGTTTCCTTCATTATATCCTCAAATATTCATTCTGCCACTTTTCCAGTCTCTTCCCCTTCTGGGACACCAATAACACTTATGTTTGTGTGTTTCACATTATCATTCAATTCCCTGAGACTCTATCCCACTTTTTCCATTCCTTCTCTTTCTGTTCCAGGCCTAATGTCTTGTGGCTGGGAAATTGGGACCCTTTCTGGTTGCCACAGGGTTTAGTAACTCACATTTGTTGTTTTGAGTTCTTTATTTCTCTGTCCCTCACCTTCCTGGGAGTTGTGCACAATTGTCCAGTTCTGCTGACTCCCAAAGCATATCCCTCAGACAGCTTTTAACTCTTTTTCCATTGTTTTGGGGAGACAGTTGAGACCCGCCTGCCTACTCTGGTGCCATCTTCCTTGAACTCCCATAGATACATTTTTGAAGAGATAGTCATTTCATAAAAAATCTATATATATATTTAATTGTATTTCTATACACCATGAACAAAGAGATAGAACAAGTTATTTAAAAATAAGACCTTTTATAACTGAATTTACTAAAAATTAACTACATATCAAAGTGGGACTTAGTAGGAAATGTTAAAAATTATTTGTTCCACCTGGAAATTCAAATGTATGAAAAGAGCCCTGGAAGATGAGAAAAATAAGGGGATGAAGTGAATTTTCCTCAAAAGATATTACTATGTATTATAAATTCACAATAAATGCACTTAAAATCCTTGGAAATAAATAGAAAGGCTTAGAATGAGATGATAGGATCATGTGGGTGCAATTATTTTCATAGTTACATTTGTACTTCTTGGTGTATATATATGTATAATTATTGTAAAAATAAACATGTAAATCAGACTAAATATCTGTGAGAGTAATGCCAAATGTTGGGTCTTATATTTGATAAGTCAAACACTCCCCCTCAAAATAAACAGCAAAAATAGAAATATTTACAATAAAAAGAAAGGAGGAAGTTACTTCAATCAATCCACTATGCTCAGGAAATCATCAAGGAAACCTTCCTTAAAAGAAAATGAGATATCCCTTCCTTTTACCAATTTAAGAGATTAACACTAATAGCATCTGAATTGATGTAATGGTGAAAAAATGGGTACATATACATTTCTGGAGGAAATATAATTTGAGACAGAAATCTCTGATGACATTTTATTGCTTCTTTAAAAGACATTTCAGCAAATAAATGCTATTATATTTCATAAAGATTTAATATAATCTAAAATATTTAGCATGAACCAATAGAAAATATATTCAGCTATTTGAATAGTTCTCTTTTAGGACTTATGGACAACTTAAAAATGTGCATTTTGGGTAAATTTTTTCTTTCTAAGCAATATTTTAAAAATTTAAGCTAAGAATTCCCTTTCCCACTGTATAACACAGTGAATCTTGTGGTGGAAGATGGACTGTGTTTAACAGAACAAACATGAGACCATTCTCTCATGAACTAAAACAAAGATATAACTATAATACAGAGTGTTAATATTTGATTGGGCTGGGGAAAATTCACCAAATGTAAGATATTAGCTATAGTTAGTAGCAATATTTTGAGGATGCTATATCATAGTTGGTAACAAATGTTTCACAACAATGCAAGGTTTTGGTGATGGGATGATGTACGTGAGCCCTGTATGATGATATGCATGTTTGTTTTGTAAATTTTACTAAACACCTTTTGTTTATGTATGTTTATGTTTGTTCATGTATGAATGATGTATTTTAATAAAACTTTTAAAATGGAAACAAAAGAATTCCCATTCCTGTAGTAGATGAGGAGTTTACAAAAAATTCATTTGAGATCTAAATAAAGTTTGCTTTTCTCCACTTTCGTTTCTTATCATATCTTATTTTTGAAAATTCTTAAAATTTTCTGAATGAAAACAAAACAAAACAAAACAAAAAATATCTTTAGCTCAGATGCATTTAAGATCCCTAGTAAACTAAATCATTCAAAGATCTCGCTTATGGGAAAAAGTCAAATATATCCTGCAAAAGATCTCTTGAAATCACATTCATGAACACTAACAATAATAAAAAATCAACAGCCAAAGATGTGAAATTCATTCAATTTTTTAGTCAATATCATTTAAGCCTCTACTGTTTATATGATGTTCCATGAGCTGGGGTTATAATAGTGAATGAAAGAGACAAAGTACATGTGCTACACAGCAAAAGATAACCCAAAACATTTTTGCAAAAGAGATGGGAAAATATTTTAAGACTTTTATAATGTTTCAGAAAAAAAATCTTATGGAACAAAAATAGACTCAAAAGTCAGAAAAACTAGAATAAAATCCAAATTTCAGAAAGTACCAACTGTTTCCTGATAGATATAAATTTCTGAACCCATAACTATTGCATCTAAAAATGTGAAACAAATATGTGGTCTTTAGCATATTACATGGTTTTACATAAAATAAATGGGACATATATTATTTAGTACTGTGTAGAAAAAATACAGTATATTTGTTATTATTATCATTGTTTTATAAGTTAGCATTTATTTTCCTAATGCTTGTGAAACTTCAAAGTAACTTTTACTTCCCTGTTAACCTCTTATTTCCTCTCATTTTAAATTTATACTTACCTTGAGAGCTCACATCAGTGCTGAACAACGAAAAAAAGCAAAAATAAAGGGAAACTAAATTTACAGTGCTGTATCCATTGCAGATACTTATTCCCACTATGTAGTGGAACCAACAAATATAGGTTGACTTACTGAAATAATCTTACTGGTAACAAATCAGTCAAGAAAATCTAGCTTGTCCCTAACCACATTGAGTTGGGAGGCAGTAACAGTGGTTGCTGAAGTTAAAAATACATAATAATTCTAATAAGAGATCCATCTTTTTAGTCAGTTGATAAAAGATATGGAGAGAGCTGCTCAACCCTGCCTGATTTGGGTGAACCTGAACATTCCCCTCCCTAGACTTTAAATTTTGCATGATTGATTTGCCAATGTTTATGAAAAGTATTTTTAAATCTATTAATAAGATTGCAGTAAGAACTCTTCATCGGTGTCAGGCAAGATGCTCCCAGCTGGCAGAGGCAGGCATTCCCATAGACGTGCTGCTGCCGACAAAACCTCAGCGGAAACAGAGTAGGGACCTGTGGTGTCTGAGGAACTTTCAGATACTTTTTTCAAGTATCTGTTTTTTTTGTTGTTGTTCAGTAAACATCGTGATCTTACAAAACAAACATGCATAACATCATAAAGGTCTCCTACACATAACCCCTCTCCCCTGGATGCCCTGCATTGTTGTGAAACATTTGTTAACAAATCATGAAAGAGCATCGTCAAAGTATTACTACTAACTGTAGTCCATATCTTCCTTCCCTATATATTTTTTAAGGATTTATTTATTTGTTTATTTACTGTTATCCATTTTTACTGCTCTCCCCCCACCACCATTTTTGCTGTTTCTGTGTCCATTTGCTGGGCAATTCTGTGTCCGTTTCCTGCCCTCTCTTCTCATCCTTCTCCTCCTGTCTTCACTGTGATTCGATCCATGGAATCTCCAGTGTGGGAGAGAGGCATCCTACCACCTGTGCCACCTTAATTCCTGGTTTTTCATTGCATCTCGTGTTGGCTCTCCCTTGTGTCACTCTCCTGTTACATCATCATCTTGCTGTGTGGCTCGCGGGGCCTGGCAGCATACTTGGGCACAGGGCCTGTCTGCACACTCATGCATGGGACCTGGTGGCCCATGCACCTTTGTATTTTTTAAAAATTTTTACCAGGAGGTCACAGGGATCAAACCCAGGTCCCTCCATATAGGAGATGGACACCCAACCACCTGAGCCACATCCATCCCTCCTTATATCTCTTAAGGTTGACCAAAGATACCCAAAGTTACAGTCTTTTCCCATACAGGATGTTCATATAATAAATCAGGCTTGGTTTATCACCAGCATTCTAAAACCCAGACCTAGGGTGAAAAACAAGTCTGGGGACACATGCATGGTTTCTAATATAGTGAATGTTGATCCTACCCTGATTATCACAAAACCAGGACAGTGAGAATATTCACATTCTTTATGCATTATTGATACTGTAAAAGGTTGATAATTTTCCATTGCCTGTAAGATGTAATTAAAGATCTTCCTTGAGTTTCTCTCAGATGTGCATTTTTCACTTGTGATGTTGTCTCCCTTCTCCTGTGCACGGGGACAAGACTCTGTTTTCCAGAGCCTGTGTGAGTGTGCCTTGCAGTTGGGCCTCCAGAGGTATAAGGAATTGCTCTCAAAAGCTGGCCTTAGAAAATGTTGTGCTGTCTCACTGTCAACTGGCAAAAACACCAAATGTTTGCCCTTGTCCATGGTTGTGGGATAAACTCACCTCTCTCACACAAATGGGCTATATTGATTTAAATAAAAGCTTTACATGATTATAAGTGAGAGTATTAATGAAAACTCCATCATATAGATAATGCTCTAGCTTCATAATATTTGGAAAACTTTGGCAACAGGGAGTAGAATTGCAATAGAATCTAAAGACTCAAGAAGGCTTGAAAAAGCACAAACCTATGTTCAGAGAGATTTCCATAAAAGCTTGGTTCCTAATCCCTCAGAGGTGAAATTCTACAGATTTCTGTGGCACAGTGGGATTTGTCTTCCTCTCATCATTTTTTTTCAATGATTCAATTATCATTCATGGGGCACATGCTGTGAGAGACACTGTGCTAATTGGTGGGAATAGGTAATTAAAAAGCTATGGTTCTTGTTCTCCAAATTCTCACAGTCTAGTAGACCATACAAGCTAAATGCTGTATAGTATAGTGATTGCTATTTTAGGGCTCTTCTTCACATATAAATTGCATAGAAAGCAAATTAGCAAAAGACACCTAATAAATCAGTGACTTTGAAGTCAGATTCTCCCTTAATTTTTCTTGCAATGATTCTGAAAAAATGTAGGTACATTGAAAAGATAGATAATTAAGACCATGCATTTTCACTAAAAGTGTTCTGGACTAAAATTCCATACAATGAGGATTAGAGTGTTCAAATCTCTAAGCATGTTGCTAAGAAAGGAAATAATACATGCTTACTGTGATGATTTTTCTTGTTTCTATGGGATTTAAAATATTATCTACTTCAACTTGCTCCACTAGGGATGAACATTAGAAAATGGCACTGTTTTATAAGGTGTGGTGAACTGAATGTGCTTATTTCTATAAGAAGATAAGCTGCTTTGCATGATAATCTAGGCAGTAAACAAGCACATCTGCTGACAAACGTTATTTTCTGTAAAAATAAAACTGAAGGAGGCATCTACTTCAGATACGTGAACAAAAGAATTATCCTCTGGAAATTAGAAATTTATATTGCTGGAAGATATTTACCAGGTTATTCCCTTTACTTTTCTTCTGCTGTTTGAGAAAATTATTTTACTTCATTTGTGGCAATATGCAGTTTGAGGAAATCAATAGTATTTAATTTAATAAATAGTAAATAGAAAAAATAACGTAATACTAGTAAAAACAGAAAACAATTTAACAGGATTATTTTATTCTTTGATTATAAACATAAAATAAAATACATATATAATGTATACAAATAGAAAATTAAGTAATAGAATAAAGAAAGTAAAGAGCACATAATCCCACAACTCAGCCAATCATTTAAAAATATTGAAAAATATTTATGAATTTACTTGAAAATTTTTTTCAGTACAGTTTATAATATTATTAAAAGCCACATAGGATTATGTTATTAAATCAAGAAATGTTGAAAGATAAATCTAGCAGCAATTGTGGGGAGATTTTTAATTAAAAAATATAGTTTATAATTTTGGTGGTGGCATAATAATTTTGAATAACTTTTTAGAAAGTTATTTGGAAATATTCAGAGGTATATAAATATTCAAAGTTTTTGACCCAGCAATGTTTCCCCTAAGAATTTAGCATATAAAGGTAATTCAACCTCAGATAAAAGAGTTACTTGGATAGATATTCATTTTAGAATTAATTGTAAGAACCACAAACTGGAAAATTCTAATATTATTGGAAGAACATTTTAATGTTATTGTATGAATGAACTATAAGAACCACAAGTTCGAAAATTTTTAATGTTAATGAATGAATGTGGATACTGAGAATCAAAATAGTGTCAACACATTTTTAAGTTCTATAAATAAAGTATAAAGTCAGAGAACTAAAAAAAAAGAATGTAAAATGCTTGCATGCATATGTACACCCATTGAATCTGATGGTCCTGAATTAAAATTTTTGCCTTGACATTTATAATAGAATTCTTCTTTTTCTTAGTATTATTTGCAGTAGTGATAATAACCCAATGACCTAGTGTTAGCAGAAGAATTATCAATTATCAAAGTTTTTTATGAATTCTTTCCAACATAGGGAAACATATGCTTGTGGGCAAGTTTAGATGGGAATATTTAGTATCATAAAGCTCTTCTTGTATTGTTAGAAAATGGGGAAAACGTCCTTTGCTCTGTTGCCATGTTTCCATGTGGAAGAAGAGCCTTCGGTGGTACTCTCCTGGCCTCTGTATGCATCCCTTCTAATACCTGTATCAAGGCTATGGTAGCCCCTGTGAGAGGGGCCAGACTCGGACCCATGGATACTGTCTTTAACACTTTCAAAGCTTCTTTTCTCTTCTGGTTTCCTCTAGCTTCAAAGTACCATATTTTATTTAAATCAAAGTGTATTCCCCACAAAAGGTTCTTGGATCAACCACTCCATCATTTCCCCAGCTTCTCAAAGTTCTTTTTCAAAGTCCAACCGAGACTAGGGCACCTGCCTACTGTATAAACTTTCTGGCATATAGAAAGTGGGCCTACTGTGTGACTAGCTGAGGACAGAGTTCAAATAAGAATATGATAGAAAGATCTTACTGTTTCTTACCAGCTTCTTTTTCTAGATGGTATAATCTGGCTTGTTTTTCTCTGTCTTTAATTTTCATTTCCACCTATCTTTTGATAAATAAAATAGTTTTCCAAAACCCAACAATCTAGTAATTGGGAAAGTTTTTATAAGGGGAATATTAAGGAACATTATTTCTAAGATTCAGAAGCAACTCTGTTGGCAAATGCCACAGGTGGTACTTTTCAAATCCTAGTTTTAGCATTTACCTTATAAGTTCCTTTTGTGAAGGCTCTAGGCTTCCTTGGACCTCCATTTCCTCATTTTTATTCAATTCATTACATTATGACTTAGATATTTCACAGTCTTAGAGTGAGGCTCAAGAAATAGCATGTTCAAGTGTTTTGAATACTGTAATATATAATGCAAATATTTCTATTAATGATGTCTATCAAAAATCAACTTCTACTCTATGGAATGTTAATAAAAGTGATGTACAAAATTCTGCAAAATGTTGTACAAATTAAGCAATTTTGAAAACAGGGGTTCTAAATTCTCTTCCACACATATCAGGAGTGAGAAAGAGAGAATTGAGGGAAAGAAAAAAGGAAGAGTAGTTGTGTTAAAACCTATTTTAATTGAGGAGGGAAAAAGTGAAAAAAAAATGTCATGAGAAACTAAAATTTATCTCCCTGGTCTGCAGAGAGGTACTTGAGAAATAATAGATTATAGTGTAAGGAAATTTCTAAGATGGCAAGACTTGGCTGGTTCACAGCAGAATTCAATTCTAGGAGCCTAAAGCACAGGGTACTGGAGACAAAATTTTCAAGTTCACAATTTTGTCTTAGCAATCCTGTAATCTTTTAATTATGGATCAATAAAAATATGTAGATTTATCCATAGATATTTTTACAGACAAGAGGTAAAGTTTTCAAGTCCAAATGATGCCCAGTAGCATCATCTTCATATAAACAATGATTCATGGATACATTAATGCATCCATTATTTACCTTAAAAACATCAACTCTTTAAAGAAAATAATAATTTATACATATAAAAAGGTTCTGGATTAGGGATATCACTAACTGTGTAGGTTTGAAGGAGTTGAGTCAATGCAGACTTATAAAAATGTAAAACTGCTATTGTGCTTTTTTCTAAATTACAAAATGATGTGTGCAACAGATATCCCACCTTTATGCCGTCCATAATATGCACCTCCATATAGGGATTTTAGTGTCTACGCCAATCTATACAGTGCTGCTATAATGCAAGATATGTTCCTAAAAATCACTATACTATGCAACATCATGCAAGGAATCCAAAAAACTCTTGATGAAAATGGTGTAAGGGACACAATACTGAAAATATTAATCAGTGGCACTTCAAAAACGAACCAGAAAATAGGAATCTAATAAGAACAAGAGCAAAATTTTACACATGTTCATGGTTAAAAAATACCCAGGGACTACAATAAATATGGAACTTTATCTTAATAAAACTTGTAGCTTGCTTGGGGAGGTGGGATTTAGGAGGGCTGCAGTGTGTGAGTTATTAGGAAATGATGGGAAGATGGTTCTCTGAAATCATACGGAAAACTGTGAGAACAGGTGTAAAAGTGTGTGACTCCTAAGACATGTGATGAAGTAGAGTAGCCAGTACAATTCTGAGGTGTGTGTGTGGACGTGTGCACCTTGAGGTGTGTGTGTATACACGTGTGCACCTTGAGGGTGTGTGTGCACGTGTGCATCTTGAGGGTGTGTGTGTGCACATGTGCATCTTGAGGGTATGTGTGTATGCATGTGTGCCTCTTGAGGGTGTGTGTGTGCATGTGTGCACCTAGAGGGTGTGTGTGTGCACATGTGCACCTTGAGGGTGTGTGTGTGCACGTGTGCACCTTGACGGTGTGTGTGTGCATGTGTGTACCTTTATGGGCTGCTGCACACATGTGCACCCTGTGGGTGTGTATGTGTGTGCACTGGCTCCCTGCAGCTGTGTGCAGTTTTATGGGTTCATCTACTATTTCTCGCTCATGAAATGGCACATAAGATAATGTGAGATCTGCATTATTTTTAGATCAATTCCTAACATATCAATTGTTTGGAAAACACTGTTTACAAAAGAAGTATTATAGCATACTGACTGTAGATAGATAGGTAGATAGATAGATAATTAGTCTGCCAAAGGGTTGCTGATGCAAAGTACCAGAAATCTGTTGGCTTTTATAAAGGGTATTTATCTAGGATAAGAGCTTATAGTCCCAAGGCCATGGAAAATCCAACTAAAGGTACCGTAAGAGGTATTTTCTCACCAAAGTCAGTTTCAAGGTACCATAAGAGGTACTATCTTACCAAAGTCAGTTACCAAGTGTTGAAGCAAATGGTGGGCCATCTCAGCCAGATTTCAGCCTTCCCCTTACCCCTCTGGGCTTCCTTTTCCTCTTGAGGCTCTGTGGGCCCAGCTTTTTTCCGATCTCAACTGCAGGCTGGCATTGGGCTTTTCTCTCAGGGCTTCCTATACTAGTCTCAGTTTCCTTCCCAAAGTCAGCTGTAAGCTATCAGGCAAATAGTCCATCACTCCCCGGGGTTTTACCTGTTTGAGCCTTCTCCTTTCTGGTGCATGGCAGGATCAAAAATGACAAAGTTCTCTCCTTTGTATATCTGTCTGTCTCTATGAGTGTCCGTTTGTATTAAACCTACCAAGGAGGTGGGGACTCAACTTGAGTCAAGACTTACTGATGTGGTTGGATTTAAAAAAACCCTCTGGAGTGGATGTGGCTTCAGTGGTTGAATGCCTGCCTCCTACATGGGAGGTCTCTGGTTCGGTTCCTGGTACCTCCTGAAAAAAACAAAACTAACAATAAGCAAAACAATTGAAAAAACCAACTCAGCGAAGCCGATGTGGCTCAGTGGTTGAGCTCCAGCTTCCCACATTCGAG